>ML830737.1:22032-55635 GCA_009831015.1 Picea engelmannii | reverse complement strand
AAACATAATTATCATGTCACATAAGGGAAACCTGTGACAGAACAATACTGGTACTTTCTAGAATAAATTCAAAGAAGTGTTTGATGTGTTGGAGTGAGAATATAACAACAGAATGATAACTGGAAAAATCTTGTGATCTTATGATAATCAATAACTAAGAACGAAAGAAAACTCAATTCAAAGTATTGATATTATCCATCATTTAACATCTGGAATAAACTCAATAATAATCAAATGATAGATTGATCACACATACAAAATGGAATGAAAAATTATGGACAACATCTAAATATTCAACAATATGAAACACTTTATGATGACAAGGCTAAAGCTAAATCAACCATAATAATATCTCATAATACAAAGGTAATAGAAGAACACAATGGAATAAGCATCACACAAGTCTAAAGCCAATGGTGAATTGCTCTCCCATATCCATTCCCAAAATCACATATCCATATTGTATTCCAACAAAAGTCGTCCTTACTACTAAACAACAACCACTATTTAAATTAGTCTTGGATTAACAACCTCTTATCATGCAAGAGAGAGGGTAATCCCAAAAAAATAGATTGGTTTACAAAAATAGTATACCAAAGAAATACCCGTGTAGGAGTTTTCTTATCAAAATTAATTACATAATGACATGGTTTTATCAACAAAAAGATAAATTACTAATCTATGCATTGCATTATCCATGATTACTTCTCCTTATGAATAACATCATAACTGTTATTCTCCTGAAAATGACAAAACAAAATTGCATTTTAGAAAAAAATACAAACTAACATTCAGAAATAGACTGGCTAAAGAATCATGAGATTCTGTACCTAGGCTTATATTAACAAAGAAAATCAAAATAAATATATCTATTTGACTTTTATAACATAATCAAATCAAAGCAAATCTAAACCATTTTTATCGTTCTAGAGATTAGACATTGAAGGGTCTGATAATTCTGAGTTAATGATAGCATTGAAATTTGTTGCGTTCTTGATAATCACACTACTGGTTTGTTTGGGTCTTTTACTTGCCCGATCTGCGTTGGAATAAACGCATGCCTTCAATTCTTGATTTTCTCTTTCAAGCAAGGAATTTCGAGTTTCTAAGTATTTTAACTGTGCCTGTAAATATGGTATGTCTCTGTAGTATCGTTCTACCCAGTCAAGAAAATTCTCACAGTGTACAGGTGCTATAGCAAGCAGAGGTTGAGTGTACTCAACAATGGGTGCTTCGATCTTTCCTGTAGCTTACTTCAAATCATGGCCTATACCAATGAAGCCTTCTTGATTTTTTAGAAATGAATGTAATTTAGAAACAAAATCGTATTGTATATCTTCACTAACGGTTTCATTTCCGAGACATTGGTTATCCACATATTCTCGGGAAAGGAATTCATTGATCTCATCATCGATCAAGTGATCATCGACCTCAATCACTGAGATTGAGCTCAGAGGATCTTGTTGTCGATTTCTTAGACTCCTGGAAATTAATCGGTCTGATCTCTTGTTTATAAAACTCAAATATGAGTTACCCTGTTTCTTTTCTTGCGATTTTTCTTAACAGTTGGTTTGTTAACAATACCCCGAGTTGGCTCAACCATAGGAGTAGGAGAAACCTTTTCCTTTAATACATTTATTACCTCCTTTAACAATTTTCTGGGTACAAAATTATATCGTGGTTTTTTACCCAAAGAGTTTTGCCTAGAAACAGAGTTTGGTTCAGTGAGCGCATGGTCTCTATGTGAATCAACACCTTGACTTTTGGTCATAGGGTTACAAGGATTGGGGTTTGTATTGGATGTAGAGGCGAGTCTACTGTGCTCTCGGATAGGGAAAAATTGTTTCTACAGAGGAAGTCTTCCCAAGTGTCCACAATCTGAGCCAGATGTGATAGCAACATAATTTGAATAAGCCCATGGTGGAAGAGGCTAGATAGAGGGTTTAAACTTTGTTTCTTATAACGCTTAGAAATTTTATGCAGGCTCATCAACATATAGAAAGGAATGTTTATCTTAAACCCTAGTAAAATCATCAACATGTGGATGTGATACAAAAATACTAAGCCATACCTTCCCTTACAAGTTATAAAATTTTTAAGAATTAGAATCAGGTCGTGCCATCAAGGTTTTAAGAGAGTAATAGGTGTACCTTTAGGGAAACATGTCGTTTTCCTAAAGACCATGAATAGAATCCAAGGCATGCCTTCTAGCTTGGAGTTTTGAACCATTTTTTCCCTCCTGTGATAGTCTTGTAGCTCATGCTATAGAATCCTCGGTTACATCGAGTTGTAGATCCCCAATTTTGGCTCTAAAGCCATCAAACGATTGAGAAAAATCCTAAGCGACTGCCAAGTTATAACCCTCAAACTTTCGGATGAAAATGTCCCAGCCATGGGCCTATAAATCTCCTATGGCATCATCGTGGGTGAGAAGGGCTTGAGAGCCATTAGGTTCAATTCGAACCACGAGAGCCATGGTTGCTATCAAATAGACATAGTAAAGGCAATGAGAGGGAGGTTTCGTTTTCCAATAGAAAAACAATAGGGAGAGGTTTGTAAAATTGAAAAGGCCCGATACCTATGGACATGGGAGGCTATCATGCTTGGTAGTTTGATCTTTGAATGACAAAGAATCAAAGGGCGTGCAGGCTTGTGAACCACTATGCACAATGAACATCAAACCCAAACCATTATCAGTTGCATATTCGAATAATGTATGAGAGTCTTAAATGTACAAGACAATAGGATTATGTGTAATTGTGAGTACATCAGTCCTATACCAGGGTGATATGAAAGCGATATGACTAGTAAGAGCAAGTAGCACATTTCAAATGTTAATCCAAGGTTCTGTGCGATTAGGCATATCAAATATTAAAATCATATAATCAACCATAGATATGATCAAGTCATATTTCCCATAGTGAATAAAATTGTGGCAATGGATTAATCAATAAGCCTACAAACCTTAAGACTTATAAACATATAGGTCTCCTTGAGGTATAATCTCTTTAGCAAAATAAATGAAGAAACCACAAACTACAAAATGATTACCCAAGCAAACTTTTGTTTCAATTTCATGCTTGCAGTCATGAAATTAAACAAAACAAACGAAAATTTAAACGAAACATTCTTATAATCATCTAGGCCACCGAATCTCCTCAAAACCAGAGGACATAAACGTTTATAAATGTAAGGAGGAGGCAACTACATAAAGATTTATCCCTTTGTGATGACTTTTAATTATGATAAAATTCGACAGAATTGTTAGCTGCCAACAATGGCGACACGCTGGGCGAAGCAGTTATCTCTGCATCACCAAAATATTTATATCAGGGGCACATATGAAATAAATTTTAGAGACGATTAAAGACAGATCAATCCTTTTGACAATAACTCAGAAAGAACATAGTCGTAGAATTGGATGCATTTCTGTCCAAAATTGTAATATGGTATCTTGTTTAGATCACATGTGTAGCGATGTTTATACAAATGACTTCAATATCGTTGACAGGGCCACTGTTGCCGGCAGGTGTCCATAGCCTCGACAGGGATATCATTTAACCCACTCTAGTACCTCTATCATGTCTAAGAGTTGTCCATTCATGATAAAAACATCTTCACACTTGATCAAATTTAAAAGACATACCTGAGGATATTCTTAAACCCAGCATTGCTTCGCTGCTAGCAGGCCTGTTCAGTACCCCAACGAAGTTGTTTTGGTATCATGTGTGTATTTACCCACTGCCAGCAGACCTGGTCAGTTTCCTGGCGGGTTTGCACACAATTCCCACACATTACAGTGCTTCCAATTCTCTAAAATTTGTTTATAAATTTCAAAAACTTCATGATATTAAGAGAGAGGGGTGATACTGAAGATCTCACAGTCTGGTAATGAAAAGATTGATCATTTAAGAATCATTTTTTTGTTCTGATGACTTCCATCATGATATGGACAATTAGATTTATGTTAAGAAGTCATCTCTAGGATGGGGAAGCACATTGAGTTGTTCTCATTAAAACAGGGACGACGTTAGAAGTTTATTTAAGGATAATCATGTCTTCCTGCGATTTAAATGGGAAACCAGAAACAATAATTAGACCGAAACTTACTTTCGTTGATATGAGTTTAGAACTTACTCTTCAGGTGCTTGAATTGTTATTAACTGCTACTAATGAAATAATTATGATTCCCCTTCAACAAATGAATGGTGATTTGAGACATAGTTATTTAGAAAACAAATCAAAATCAAGCAAAATGAAAAGAACCAAAATAAAAAATAGAAAAGAGAACTTAAAAAAATATTTACAAGAGGGTGGATCAGAAATCATCAAGCGAAATATCTCTTGAGAGCTTGTCCATTCACTGGGAAAGTGTCTGAATGTCCCTTCAAGTTATGCAGACGAAAGGAACTAGGACCCAATTTTTCAGAAATTACAAATGGTCCCAGCCACAGGTTTTGGAACTTGGTATGTTCTCCCTTACCCTCATGCGCTTTGTCTCGCTTGAGAACCAAATCTCCAACATCAAAATTTTTATTAGAAGCTGAACTTGTATCAAACCATCTCTTCACAATTTGTTGGTGTTGGTCAATTTTCTGCTTTGCTTGTGTTCTCACCTCTAATAATTTTAATAAGGTATTTATCCGATTTTCTAGAGGAGTACACTCTTCTTCTTGAAATTTCTGCGATAATTGCATAGAAGGAAGCAAGACATGTGGGGGGAGGATGGATTCTCTTCCATAAATGAGGAAGAAAGGAGAATTACCAACAGAGGCTTTTGGGGTTACCCTATCATCCCAAAGTGCTTTGTACAATGCATTGTGCCAATTCTTGTGGTTTTCGGAAACTATCCTTTTTATAATCTTGATTAAATTCTTATTTGTCGACTCAGCTAGACCGTTCCCTTGAGGGTAGTAGCTGGTAGAATACTTCAGTTTAATCCCTTTTTCCAGAGTGAAAACATTCATATCAAGGGATGAAAAATAAGAGGCGGCGTAAAAAAATAGACATTCAGGAATTTTAAATCGAGTGATAATATGGGAGTTCAAAAAAGACACTACCTGATTGGTGTTGACCACTTTCAAAGGTAAATCTTGAAACCATCTTGTAAAATAGTTTGTTTCCATGAGAATGTACTTGTGTTGTTGCAGGGAAGAGGGATTGATTGGTCCTATAATGTCTAGGCCCCATTGTTGAAAAGGTGCATCTACTGTAATAGTTTGTAAAGGAAAAGTTGTATTTTTTACCTGTCCTGCAGCCTTTTGACAGATTATACACTTGCGTGATAGCGTATGGGCATCCTTAAACAAGGTAGGCCAATAGTATCCAGCCCTTAGCACTTTGTGGGCAATGGTATCTCCACCAAAATGACCACCGACATCACTTGAATGAAGTTCAACCAACACTTTTTCAGACTCCTCTTTTTCCAAACAACGCAGAAAAACACCATCAAAGTTCTTTCGAAATAATATATCATTGATTAATTGGAAAGATGCAGATTTAAGCCTAAGTGATCTTCTATTTTTGGGGTCAATATTGTGAGGAGCAGTTCCATGCAGTAAATAAAATTAGATGTTCTCATACCAAGAATTGGGTGTAGTTTGTGCACAACTGATCTGTTTTTCGTTATGTTGATTTACAGTTGATGTATTTATTTGAATTTCTAATTCCTCAACTGAATCAACCACTAATTTACACATGCATTGACCTCTAAAAATTTGGGCAGGGCTTATTTCAAGGTCATATTCCTAGAGTGATGTCATCCAATTTTCCCTTTTCTCACCCATTTCTTTTTGCACTAACAAATTTCTTACAGTGGGGTAAGGACCGACAACTTTGGTCCTGTATTTCAACAAGTAAGACCTGAAGTGTTTCACTGCTTTAAAAACAACATATGCTTGTTGATCTACCACGGGGTAATTAAGTTCTACTCCTTTAAAGGCAGAGCTCATGAAGGCAATGGGTATCTCGTTACTTTCAACATTTTTTTGTGTAAGCACAATGACATAGGATTTTTCAGATGCAAAAGTGTACAAAGTGAAGTCTTGAGAAAAATCGGGGCTTATCAGGGAAGGTGCTTCTATTATGGATTTTCTAATTGAATTGAAAGCTTGACTTTCTTGTGGTCCCCATCTATACAAAACATCCTTTTTAATTAGATTTTGTAGAGATCTAACCATTTCATAGAAACTCGGGACAAATCGTCTGACAAAATTAATCTTATCCAAAAAGGATTGCATGGACTTTTTGGAAGAAGGAGGAGGAAGTTTAGAAATGGATTGGGTTCTCTTGGGGATCAATAATCATTCCATCTTTAGATACTATAAACCCAAGCATTTTCCCTTGTTCTACTGCAAAGACTGATTTTTTGGGATTGAGAGATATGTCGAACTTGCGACATCATTCTAAGACAACCCTAAGGTGAGACAAATGATCTTTCTTGTTTTTTGAAAAGAAAATGACATCATCAAGACAGACCACAACTGGCTGGTTAATGAGGCCATCAAAAGAAATATCCATTGCTCTCTGAAAAGTGGCACTGACATTTATCAGTCCAAAAGGAATTTTCCTGTAGGTGTAAGTGTCCCATCGGGTACGAAAGGTGGTTTTAAGCTGGTCTGTAGGAGACATCAAGAACTGGTTGTATCCCGAAAAACAATCTAACAAAGATAGTCTTTCGGAATCAGACACTTGTTGTAGGATTTGTTCCATTGGAGGAACAGGGTAGTTTTCTTTATCAGATGCTCGGTTTAAATTTCGAAAATCGACACAAAGTCAAATCTCACCACTTTTCTTCCTTACAGGGACTAAGTTACAAACCCATTGATTATGCCTAAATGGAAAAATTATCTTTGCAGTAAGTAATTTATTCAGTTCCTTTTTAATGGTATGTTCCAATTTAGGATGCATTTTCCTCAATTTTTGTTGGAAAGGCTGAGTCTAGGGTTTCATAGGGATTACGTGTTGTATGATGTTTGGGTCAAAATGTTTTAGATCGTCGTACGCCCAAGCAAATACATCTTTATATTCTTTAAACATTTTTATAAAAGCGGATCTTTCCTGTTCAGAACATCCCTTTCCCAAATTAATACTTTGAGGATTATTTCGTGTTCCTAAATTTACAGTTTCGTAGAGCAAAGAGGAACTGTTAGTTTTGCAATTGACTACCCCTCTAAACTTGTCATGTAGGTCATAAAACTTCTCTAATATCACAACAGATTTGGGGATATAGTTTACCAGCTCGGATGATGATTCTGGAGATTGAGGATCAAATATTACCATGAAATTTGGGAGATTCTCATCGTGAGTTCCTTCATCAATAATTGCATCCTGGAAGGTGTCTTCCATATGCATGAAGTTGATGATCTACTGATCATCATCAAATTCTCTCCAATTTGTGACGTTGTCCAGAATCGATGGCCTGAAGAACAAGTCGACCGAGAATGCGTTAGGAGAAAGACCTTCAGTGGGCAACAATTTAGAAGCAACATTGGCTAGTAAATCAACTTCTGAATTACTCATCCTAGGAATGGAATTTATATTAAATGCTAGAAATTTGCGCATTAAAATCCATACCTCGGTTTGGTAATTCTTCAGGTGCGGTGACAAACAATGTATTGCATTTCTTACCTGTTTGACTACTATTTCTGAATCACCAAATACAACCAATTTTTTTACATCCATGTCCAGTGCTTTCCTAAGTCCTTGAAGAAGTGCTTCGTACTCGACTGTGTTGTTAGTACATTCAAACTCTAATTGACAAGTAATAAAATTTTTATTACATGTAGGGTCGATGAGCACACAACCAGCACATGCTCCTTCTCAGGATTTGGATCCATCAAAATATAGGGACTAGATTTGTGCATCATTAGCAGTATTCAGTGTATTTGGCGAAGTTGGTGCCTAAGTATGGGATGTTACTTCAGATTGATGTTCCGAATCAATGATAGAGGAAATTCCGGTCATGAAGTTACCAAAAAAGGTATGCATCCCCTATGTTTCAATCGAATTTGCAGTGGTAACGAAATGCTCATTTGGATCGTTCAAATCTGTCACGGTATGCTTAAGGTAATGTTCTCTGTTTATTCTGATTTTGTTGGGCTGTCCATTTTCAAGCAGCCACAAATGAGACCAGTCTGTAGCAAAATAACCGTGTAGTTGTTCTGACCAATCTCTGCTTGAAAACCAACCATAAACTTCAGGAATGTCAACAATGATAATATCAATTACTTGATGAACTTTGGGATTGGATGATAATCTAATCAACACATTTTTAAGTTCACCGATAACTTTAACATTCGTTCGATCTAGCTGAATGATTTTTAAATCAGAAGGTTTTACTAATGCATTAATTTTCTGGCATACAGACATGGGCATCACATTTGATGATGCACTGGATTCAACCATACAGTTATGTACATTTCTATTAAAAATTTCAAAAGTCAATAAAAAAAGGGGGCACATTTTTTCGTGTGGAAACAACAAGATTCTACTGATTTTTTATTGTTGTTCCTGAAACAGTTTTATCTAAGTTTCCTACAGTTTTTTCTGATAAGTCCCTTTTGTCTTGATTTTTAGATGTCTTTTTACTTGGGACATTTTTAGCTGTGTTTAAGTCAATTTCTACTGATTTTTTGCTGCTAACATCATTCTTTTTACTGTTTTCAACAATGCTTTGAAGCATTTTCTACAAAATAAGAGGAAATTTCAGCAATTCAAAAACAAAAATATTTTCCCTTAATTTTTTTAGATCTTCAATTAAATCATACTCTAAAACTGGGGAAACTATTTTTTGTCTAGTTTCAGTTGGCTTTGGTTGTTTTGAAAACACATTCTTACTTGTTTCGGGTGGAGACTTGTTTTGTGTTTTACTTCTAGTGTTGTAGGGGTGGACAGTTTCAAAGTTTGCTTGGAAAATACAGTTTGACAAGTGCTTGAAAATGGGAGGAGATGAGTCTTCTTCTTCTTGTACCTCTTCCTCAATTGTATCATCAGATTTTTCAGGAGGAACAGAAACAGAATTGTCATGCGCTTCCAATATCATTTGCAAAGCATACTGTAAACTTTCAAAATTTAGACCTTTCAAGCTCGGGTTTGGCCAGTTTGGAGGGAAACATTTTCTAAAAGGAGGTTTGAAACTTCCTTTACTTGTAGATGCCTCCTCGACGGATCTTTTCAAGTCAACAACCTGATTGGACAGTTTCTGGAAAGCTTTTTGCAATCTCTCCAAGTCTAATGTTTCTTGTTGATTTTTAGGTTGAGGAGGCCTAGTGAGAATTTATATTTTCTTCTTAGAAGATGAAGTTGTTTCAGGTTCACTACTTAGATTATCTTTTAATCTCAATATATCTTTCTCAATATGACTTGCCTCCTCAAAGGCGTCTAACAACGTGTTCTTTTTGGACCTTTTAACCCATATGGCTATGTTGTTATGCAGGGCCTTCGTATAATATGCAACAATGAAGTTTTCTGTAGGCATCGAATCTGCAGGAATTTTGTTTTTTAGTGTTAGGAATCTCTGGTTAAAGTCTTTACCTTTTTATTTAGGGTTCATCTTTAAGCTAGAGAGTTTCACCACTAAAAATTTTGGAGATTTATCATCTCCAATTTTTTTCTAGAAAACAAGTTTCGAACTTGTCCCAAGAGACGATGGTCTGAGGCTGTTGAGCGAAATACTAGGTTGAGGCATTCCCCTCAAAAGTGTAAGGAAATAATCTGCACACGACATCTTCGTGTTCGACACTTCGGATTCTAACGGCTAGCATAAATTTCTTGATGTGATCCTCAAATGATTGCTTCGAATCTGGATCAAATTTGGGAATCCATTTCTTTGGATGTTTAGGCAATGGGTGTTGGGGTCCAGGCACAACCATGACATCTTGATTGAGCCAAGGTTTGGCAAGATTATTTTGGTTTTCCATGGGAGTTTGTGGAGTTGAAGGTTGAGATGGTTCAGATGAAGAACTTCCTTCATATGAGGATTCACCTCCCGAAGAAGGTGGAGAAGAACCAGGTGGGGATGGTGGATTACCGGATCCTCCAGCACCAGGGATAAGTACCTCAGTAGGATTGGTGATATTAGCAACCCCTACAGTGTTTCTAGGCAAACCAGTGCCTTGAAGTTGTTCATGAAGATTTGTAAAGTCAAGAGGTTGATTCAGTTGTCTACCAAGTTGTCTAATACATGATAAGGCACTTTGAGTTCTTATGAGTGACTGGTGGACAATTTCTTGGACGTCAATCCCTTAAGGGAGTGGTGTCACTGGCTCGACAGGAATATCGGGGTTATCATTTGAGGTAGTAGTTGTTTCAAGTGTAATGTTTGTGTCAGAGTGACTATGTGTTATGACATGAGAACAATTATTTGGAGGGGTCTTGCGACCTCCATGTGCCATCAATTAATTTCAAGCCCTCCTTCTAGTGCTATTTGTTGATGGGTGAAGTGACACACCATCAACTAGAAGGTCATATCTGGACTAGGGTTAACTAATTTACCCAAGTCGTTTGGAATGAACTGACCTGACAAGTTTAATGGCTTCGTTGGCCAATTAAGGTCCTAAAAATAATAAAAGAAAAAAACTAATCCAAAGCTATGATACTAACAATATATGTTTACTAATTACAAGTGTTCAAATAGAAACATGAATATATACAAATGATTATAAAAATTCTATATACAGCTTGCAAGGTTTACTTGAAATCTTGTGAAATGAATGTTCGTAATAGTGTTTATAAACAAGATAAAGAAAGAACATTTTTTTATTTTTCTTTTTGAATGTTTAGAGATTTTAAACTAATAAATACTAAGCACATACAATTGAAACAATAACACAGAAACAGTGAAAGCTAATTAATGCAGTCGTCATTTTGTTAATAAACAATTTAATTAAATAACACAATACTAACCTATAACTGATTAGCTAAACTAAGTTTATCTTCCTGTGTGGTTCAAACTTCTACTTGTCCTGCATGTAAGGGAAACTCGTGACAGAACAATACTAGTACTTTCCAGAATAAATTCAAAGAAGTGTTTGATGTGTTGGAGTGAGAATATAACAACAGAATGATAACAGGAAAAATCATGTGATCTTATGATAATCAATAACTAAGAATGAAAGAAAACTCAATTCAGATTATTGATATTATCCATCATTTAACATCTGGAATAAACTCAATATTAATCAAATGATATATTGATCACACATACAAAATGGAATGACAAATTATGGACAACATCTAAATATTCGACAATATGAAACACCTTATGATGACAAGGCTAAAGCTAAATCAACCATAATAATATCTCATAATACAGAGGTAATAGAAGAACACAATGGAATAAACATCACATAGGTCTAAAGCCAACGATGAATTGCTCTCCCATATCCATTCCCAAAATCAAATATCCATATTGTATTCCAACAAAAGTTGTCCTTACTACTAAACAACAACCACTATTTAAACTAGTCTTGGATTAACAACCTCTTATCATGCAAGATAGAGGGTAATCCCCAAAAAATATATTGCTTTACAAAAATAGTATAACAAAGAAATACTCATGTAGGAGTTTGTTTATCAAAATTGATTACATAATGACATAGTTTTATCAACAAAAAGATAAATTACTAATCTATGCATCGCATGATCCATGATTGCTTCTCCTTATGAATATCATCATAACTGTTATTCTCCTGAAAATGACAAAACGAAATTGCATTTTAGAAAACAATACAAACTAACATTCAGAAATAGATTGGCTACAAAATCGTGAGATTCTGTAGCTAGTCTTATATTAACAAATAAAATCAAAATAAATCTATCTATTTGACTTTTATAACAAAATCAAATCAAAGCAAATCAAATCCATTTTTACCATTTTAGAGATTAGACATTGAAGGCTCTAATAATTCTGAGTTAATGATAGCATTGAAATTTGTTGCATTCTTGATAATCACACTATCGGTTCATTTGGGTCTTTTACTTGCCCGATCTGCATTGGACTGAACGCATGCCTTCAATTCTTGATTTTCTCTTTCAAGCAAGGAATTTTGAGCTGGCAAGTGTTTTAAGTGTGCCTGTAAATATGGTATGTCTTTGTAGTATCGTTCTACCCAGTCAAGACAATTCTCATAGTGTACAGATGCTATAGCAGGCATAGGTTGAGTGTACTCAGCAATGGGTGCTTCAGTCTTTCCTGTAGCTTGTTTCAAATCATGGACTATACCAGTGAAGCCTTCTTGAATTTTTAGAAATGAAGGTAATTTAGAAACAAAATCGTATTGTATAGCTTCACTAATAGATTCATTTCCGAGACACTGGTTATCCACATCTTCTCAAGAAAGGAATTCAATGATCTCATCATCGGTCAAGTGATCATCAACCTCGATCACTGAGATCGAGCTCAGATGATCTTGTTGTCGATTTCTCAGACTCCTGGAAATAAACCTGCCTGATCTCTGGTTTATAAAACTCAAATCTGAGTTACCTTGTTTCTTCTTCTTGGGATTTTTCTTAACAGTTGGTTTGTTAACAATACCCTGAGTCGACTCAACCATAGGAGCAGGAGAAACCTTTTCCTTTAATACATCTATTACCTCTTCTAATGATTTTCTGGGTACAAAATTATATCGTGGTTTTTTACCCAAAGGGTTTTGCATAGCAACAAAGTTTGGTTCAGTGAGCACACTGTCTCTATGTGAATCAACACCTTGAATTTTGGTCATAGGGTTACAAGGATTGGGGTTTGTATTGGAATGCAGAGGTGATTCTACTGTGCTCTCGGGTAGGGAAAAATTGTTTCTACACATGAAGTCTTCCCAAGTGTCCCCAATCTGAGCCAGATGTGACAACAACAAAATTTGAATAATCCCATGGTGTAAGAGGCTAGACAGAGGGTATATACTCTATTTCTTATAATGCTTAGACATTTTATGTAGGCTCATCAACAGATAGAAAAGAATTTTTAACTTAAACCCTAGGAAAATCATCAACAGGCGGATGTGATACAAAAAAACTAAACCATACCTACCCTCATAAGTTATAAACTGTTTAAGAATTAGAATCAGGTTGTGCCATCAGGGTTTTAAGAGAGTAATAGGTGTACCTTTAGGGAAACATGTCATTTTCCTAGAGACCATGAATAGGCTCCAAGGCACACCTTCTAGCTTGTCCTTTTGAACCATTTTTCACCCTCCTGTGACAGTCCTGTAGCTCATGCTATAGAATCCTCGGTTACATCGAGTTGCAGATCCCCAATTTTGGCTCTAAATCCATCAAACGATTGAGCAAAATCATGTGCGACTACCAAGTTATAACCCTCAAAATTTCGGATGAAAATGTCCCAACCATGGGCTTGTAAATCGACTATGGCATTGTCGTGGGTGAGAATGTCTTGAGAGCCATTATGTTCAATTCGAACCATGAAAGCCATGGTTGCTATAAAAAATACACAGTAAAGGCAACGAGACAGAGGCTTCATTTTCCAATAGAAAAACAATAGGGAGAGGTCTGTAAAATCGAAAAGGCCAGATACCTACGGACTTGGGAGGCTATCATGCTTGGTAGTTTGAGATTTGAATGGAAAAGAACCAGAGGACATGTAGGCTTGTGAACCACTATGCACAATGAACATCAAACCCAAACCATTATCAGTTGCCTATTCGAATAATGAATGAGAGTCTTAAATGTACAAGACAATAGGATGATGTGTAATTGTGAGTACATCAGTCCTGTACCAGGGTGATATGAAAGCGATATGACTACTAAGAGAAAGGAGCACATTTCAAATGTTAATCCAAGGTTCTGCGCGATTAGGTATATCAAATATTAAAATCATATAATCAACCATAGATATGATCAAGTCATATTTCCCATAGTGAATAAAATTGTGGCAATGGATTAATCAATAATCGTACAAACCTTAAGACTTATAAACACATAGATCTCCTTGAGGTATAATCTCCTTAGAAAAAGAAACGAAGAAACCACAAACTGCAAAATGATTACCCAAGCAAACTTTTGTTTCAATTTCATGCTTGCAGTCATGAAATTAAACAAAACAAACGAAAATTTAAACGAAACATTCTTTTAATCAGCTAGGCCACCGAATATCCTCAAAACCAGAGGACATAAACGTTTATAAATGTAAGGAGGAGGCAGCTACAAAAATATTTTATCCCTTTGTGATGACTTTTAATTATGATAAATTCGACAGAATTGTTGGCTGCCAACAAGATGGAAATTTTGCAAGTATGCGTACCACTTCTAATGGCGGTCATTCTGCAATTTTCCTTGTGTCTGCATGAACTGCAGAGGATTATGATAAATGTGGATGAATGTCTCCTTCCCGAGAATGTAATTCCTCCACTGGCGGCGGGCTTGTACAATGGAGTACAGTTCTTTGTCGTAAGTGGGGTACTTACAAACAATATATGATAGTGTCTCACTATGATAGGCCATGGGATGTCCATGTTGAGTGATAACTACACCCACAACATAGTCTGAAGCATCTGTCTCAATCTCAAAAGGTTGTTGCAGGTTAGGTAATGAGAGCACCGGGTCTGAGCACAAGAACTACTTCAAATCATCGAATGTTTTCTGTTGCAACTAGCCCCACATGAACTTTGCCTTGCCACCACCCTTGGTCACTTGGCTAAGGGCTCATGCAAAGTGGGAGAATCCCAAAATGAACCTGTGATATAAATTGGAAAGGCCTAAGAAGCTCTGAAGCTTAGTGAGTGTGGTCAGGGTTGTCCAAACATGAATGACCTGGATCTTTTTTGGATTTACATGCACCCCATGCTCACCAACAATGTAGCCTAGGTACTGGACCTTGTTCATACCGAAGGAGCATTTTTCCAAATTTTCATATGGCTTGTGTTGCCATAGAGTGTGCAGAACCTATTCAATATGTTGCAAGTTCTCTTCCCAACTCTTGTTGAAGAAGATGATGTCATCGAAATACACCACCACAAAATAATTGGTGAAAGGGCGCAAGATATCGTCCATCATCCTCATGAAAGTTGTTGGGGAATTTTTCAAGCCAAAGGGCATGACCAACCATTCAAAAAGACCTTCTTTAGAATTAAAGGCAATCTTCCATACATCAATCTGCTCTATTGGGACCCGATGGTAGCCAGACTTCAAATAATCTTACTAAAGTATTTAGCCCCCTTGAGGTGGTTAAGGAGATCATCAATTCGGGGAATTGGGTACCAGTTTTTGACTGTGATTTTATTTAGGGCTTTGTAATCAATGTAGATTCACGAGGTCCCTTCTTTCTTCTACGCAAGAACAATTGGGCTTCCAAAAGGTGATGATCTTGGTTATATGTGACCCTTTTCTAGTAGCTCTTGGATCTGGCACTTGATTTCCTCATTTTATGAAAGAGAGTGGTGATAGGTTGGCCCATTGGGTAGCGGTGCATCGGTGGTCATATCGATTGAGTGATTGACCTCACAGTGCAAAGGCACCCCAGTGGACAAGGATAAGATCTATTTGTATTATTCCACGACCTTATCCACTTGATTTTGCTGCGTGGAGAAATCTGTTACGGAGGCCATGGATATGGTTGTAACCTTCTGCTCACTTTGAGAGTGAATAATGAAGAATACAAACTTTCCAGTCTAATAAATTACCTTCCTGCATTGCTTGGAAGAGATCAAGGAAATGGCAATAGGTGGGACTACCTCATGTATCATGTACAATTTCCTGTCAAAAATAATAATAACACTATGAGGCATAGACTCATATATAGCATGATGTTTCCATAAATAAGGTTGGCACAAAAGAACATCATAGACTTCAAGGGGAGTGACATCACACAATACCACATCTTTGAAGGGCTTAATGTCGTAGGGCAGGAAACACTGTTGGTTGATGTGAAGATCGCTCCCTTGGTGGAGCCAACCAATGGTGTAGGGTTGTGGGTGTGGTGTGGTCAACAAAGTTGACTGCTTGACAACTTCCACTGAGATGAGGTTCTTCTGGCTACTGTTATCAATGATGAAGTGCAACAAAGTACCGTTCACCCACATCTGTGAATGAAAAAGGTGCTCACCTTCCTTTGGTTCATTAGGTTCCCCGGGCTGGACCTTGGTGGTAGCAGCGGTGACACTAGGTTTTGCGTCAATGATTCATCTCCCTTTTTCTTGTTTTGACTCATATTCGAAGCCCACATCTGATTCAAAATATTTCACCTCAACCACCAATGACTGCTTTGAGCGGTATTCAACAGTGTTATGTCAGGGGCTCTTATGGAACTCCCACCACTTTCCAGTGTCTTTCTTTGTCTTCCCATTGTCCTTATTTATTTGTGTCTTAGACTGGTTTTCCTAAGGCTATACATCCTTTCTTTGTCCATTGTTTTATGGGTTGGGGCCACCTTTTTCTTGCTTCTGCTATGAGGGGTTCACATACCCAAACTATCGCATCTTTTTTTAGGCTTCTGCTCGATTTTGACAACATATCAATAGGCCGCACTCAAGGACGAGATGTCCAGAAAATCCATTTCTATATGAATGTATCTATGCATACCTTTGTGGTACTTGAGCACCAGATTATGCTCAGAGTCTTTGATACCCAACTTGGTGCACAAGGTATGGAAGACAATGGTGAACTTTGACATTGTTTGGTCCCTTTCCTGTCACAATGTGGTCCATCTTGTATATAAGTAATCATAGCTTCCAACAAAGTAGTATTGTTCCTTAATAACATCCCTAAAAGAACCCCAAGTGGTTGTGACTACAAATAATGTAGATTCCCCTATTGCCTTTTTCTCATAGAAAGTCTCCCACCAATCTTTGACATGGCGGATAGCCTTAAGGAGTGAAAATGTAATATTTTCTCTATCAGAAAAGTTATGGACAGAAAAATACCCTTCTATAAGGTTTAACCATTTGTCTACAACATCCACATCTATTTAACCTTCAAATATAGGAATATCAAAATTTATTTGTACCTTGAAGGGGGAGGTGCCTCCGCTCAAGGAAGATGCATCAGTTGTTGGAAATCGTCAAAGGATTTGCACAAAATTATCCATCATCTCATTCCTCTATCAGACAAGGGCTTCCTTGAGAAACAATTTAAAGGGATCTCCTGTCCCATCATATTTTCTTCCCCCCATGGGTGGTCGTCGGATTCGGAGAGGCCGTTATTACAAAGGCTCAATCGGTTCAATACCAAACTGCTTATACCCCGACCTCGTTTGGGACATGCACATATAAACAAATTAAGAGAAGATTGTTTTGATATCACTGATACAAATTTATGAGCAAAACAAAATGAAACACATATATATAACATTAACATAGATATACAGATAAAAATAACATAGATACAATGAAACTTAACTTCTATTCAATAAAGAAATATGTTGAAACTGTAAAATGCAGAATGAAATAATCTTGCTCAAATGGTGGTAGCTAATCTCTAAGAAGAGATGTAGTGGCTACATGCATTCACCTGAGCACATTACAATGAGGTCTCCAAGCCTTTTTAGCATAAATAAGTAATCAGAAAACCCTAGACATCCAAAAACCTAACCCTAGGAGGTGAAGCGTTGAAAGTCATGTGGGCCCTGATGGGGTAAATTGGCACATCAACTTCCGGAGGTCGTAACTTTTTTATACGATTTTTGTTTTAGGCGCACGATATCCCATTGGAAAGGTCTATACGAGGAATACACTTTTTTCCATCACACTCTGACTGTGTTAACAATGGGACTGTGGTGAGCCCAAAAAACATTGTTTAGGGCTTCAAAACAACCCCAGAAGTTTAGGACTCGAAAAAGCTAGTAAAAAATACCAAGATGAAAATTGTGTGTGTGCTAGTTGGAAGAGGTAGGTGGCCGCCGATATCCACCTGGATTATAATGAGACTTATTTTCTTCCAACTGGTCTACTTCTAGATGCAAATCACTCAAACTTCTCTTACCACTGTTTGCTGATTTAATCTTGGAGTGAGTAGATCAAGAAGAGGACTTAACCATGCTGATAGAAGTGATTGGTTGTTTTCCTTTGTCAACTTGAGATCCATGAGGAGTAGTTTTATGATATTTTGGAGGATGAGGAGGAGGAGGCATATATGTTTTTGTAGCAACAATATGGAATGGTAGTGTTGGGTGAACCGAAGGAGAAGGAAAATATGCATTAGTGGAAACAATATGAACTAGAGGGGGAGGGGGGTCAATGCGCCATTTATTGCCCCCAAAATAAGGATTAACAAGTATATTACCCCATCCATCATTATGAGACTTCACAGGTGTTCGAGAACATTGAAAATACCTAGATGAGGTTGCAAGATAACATTAGGAGGTGCGTGGGGTTGAGGTAAGGCATGTTGTCCACCCATATTTAAGTGTCGAATTTGGATCAACTACTAAAAATCATTTGAATCAACATCAAAGTTAATAGAGAAACTCAATTTCTTATACCCCCTTTCCAAAATGTATTAGGAAATCTCCCTCTTCTTCCTCTTTTATCCCCTCTGTTTCTATCCCTACTGAAGAAGTTCATCTATATCCATCATAGTTAAATTAGTACATGAAGTATACGCCAAAATTAAATAAAACATCAAATACACTTTGTCATCGTGATTAATTTGTCTCTAAGAATAACAAACCATGCCACATAAAAGGGATATGAATGGGAAAAGTGAAACATGGATAGAAGTACAACTATGAAATCATTCATCCAATAACATCCTTGCCTAAAATCCATTCAGGAAAATCATTACTTTCATACAGAAAATTACAAGGAGACTATCCAAAATTTTAATTTCAAACCATGTCTATAAGTATTCTCATGGAACTTAAGCACTCCATAAATTTTTCCTAGCTATACATATATGTATTTTTTTACTAGTGGAATAAAAAAATAGTTGGACACGTATTCACATGACATGTGGTCGTGTTATCCAATTTCTACCACTATAACCTCTAGGCATGCCAATGCGTCCCCTCACGTGACACAAGACTAGTCAAGGGTTTTGAACTGGTGACTTCACATAACAGAGTGCCTTAAGAGTACACTCCATCACCAACCGTTCTACACCCTAGGAGATTTTTCCTAGCTATATTCAATCATCCATTATGCTGTAATAAAAATTTTCCTTCAAATAATCATGTTGGTCATGTATCCATAATGTTTTTTTCCTTTCATATTTTCTTCATCTCAATTATATAGACATGGTAAGAATGAAACAAGAATTTAAATGAATAGGATTTGATGGAAATAAGTTATGTAAAGTGAAATTAATGAGGGTAATGAGTCTATATAACAACTCATATGAATTTCATCACTTTCCTTTTTTTTCCATTAAAATATAATTCATTGTATGTATAACCCTGATAACATATCCATTGAAACCAATCATATGCATGAGCCCTTTAATGTACTCGTCTTTCCAATCCATAACCATAAACAAGCATATATTCACTATTAAATCCATGTCATTTCATGCTCGAACTGAAGATATTAAAATAAAATTATAGACCGATGTCCTGAAAAGTTAAACCACATTAAAAATATCAAAAATAAAACCACAACACAATTAAACTTCAATTATTTGAACTTCATGCTAAAATCATTAACCAATCAATGCTACCACTCAATAATCAAAATGGAATGATCTATACCAATATAGCATGTATGTGTGACTTAATGAAACCAAGTCAAACCCAAACAATATTTTAACAAAAACCACGATGGATAGAAAACATAGATCAAATGGAAATGACATCATGTACTCAAATATGAAAGACCTGATTTCGAGTTTGTAGCTATAGTTTCAGTTTTGCAACTTATGGTTTTGAAACTGTCATATTTAGACTTAGTAGGAACACTTTCAAATCGATAGTAAATCCCAATATTTCCTTTAACATCCCAAAACTTAATCAAGTGAAGGACTCGTCAATACAAAACCTTTGATTCAAGTCTAGATTTGAATTGCAAAAAGCTTTAAGTTCTAAATAAAAAGGGCATGACTGTATACGATTCCAGTGACTCGGGTTCAAGCTCGTGAGGCTCAATGCAAAGTTAGGGTTTAAACCCGTCACCTTTTAAATCCTATATATCCAAGAGCAAGGAAAAACATTGAATGTAGGAAACATTTACAAACTCAAACCAGTCACAGAATCTGGGCCTTAAATTAGCCACAACCCACGTTGAAACACTTCAAAACATATAACTTTTATATCAGAACAACAACTTAGGTGGAACCCAAGAGTATGCAAGCAATTTATATTAAGTGGGTTTGATCATGTACCCATCTTCCAATAGAGAAAACTATTATATAGACCTGAAATCAAAACCAAGGGCATCTCGAGGTGCAAAAATGTCATTTGGGTTTGACCCATATCAAAACAAATGGATGGATTTCATAGAAAGACTCAGACATGAGTTGAAAAACACAAAAAAAACATGGCTTTAATCTCATAAAAGAAATGGGTTGTTCTCATAATGACCATAGAAACCACAAAAGAGCAAAGAGAACTCGAGTCTAAGTTTGCATGTGAGCCCGAAGTTGTGATAAACAATCTTTTCCCTTTGGAAATAAAAATGGAAAGTGCAAGAATAAAGTATAATCACGAAAACAATATTAACTCTGAGAAAACAATTATTTTTTCCACTTTTTCCTTCAAGAAATGATAGAGAAGGGAGAAGAATACATTCATGCACACTGTAATGCAAACCAAAGCCAAAAATAACTATATTTTAAAGACAAATATGTATTGCACTAGATGCCAAATCAACTGTGAGCTCATACCTTGTACAATGACGCTTTTTAACTAGATGTGAGGGCCAAATCAATTATGGAAACCACCAGGAGCAAGGGTTTTAGAAAGTAGATCTCGGGGCCTTGTCCTCAACTTTCAACAGAGCAAATGACTAAAATTCAAGGCAGAAAGGGAGTGATAGTGCACGAGACTATTGAGTAAATTCCCACGTCCCAGTGCCTTCAATGCATGGCCAGCTCTATCACGTCACCAATCAATCCAACCAACACATTGCATTCCAAGTCAACAATACATAACCCTCACATCATGCAAACTTTACACCATATCAAATCAAATAAACCTTGAACTTGTTGCCACATATGTCACAACCTTGACACAAGCCATATTATGAACCATATACCACATGTAATATGTATTGACCAAAACAACACTATATCATATGTAAAATTGTTATCGAATACCAACAATAAACCATACAAAAGTCACATATAAGTCATACATTGGTTGTCTTCCATGCAAAGTATTACCTCCAATATGATGCTTCAACCAAACTTTTAAACAACTTGCAATGTCACCCATCATAACATGACTCATATTTAACACAAGCTATGGTGTATGAAATCTTCATATATCAAGCCCTATGGTATTTAAGCCACATATAAAAACCATATGGTCATGTATTGACCCAAAACCTTTTCTTCAAAATATTCAAACTATTGAACATGATATATGTTGCCAAATGATATATATGAAGTCTAATAACTATCTTGTATGCCATGTATTTAGAACTCAAAACTTAAACCACATGATTTCTCTTAGATACCCTTTCATAAATGTTGCCACGGTGCTAGAAGACAAAGAGCCTTTTCCATCTTGGAACTTCCACTTACCCTACAACGTTTTTTGTCTTCTTCCAATATAGATATACATTGCCCAGTATTTTGTTTTATGGATTTACTATCAAAAAATTTGCCTTGGAATATTGGTTGTTGCTTCTTTGCTGGATTTAACACCTCTTCTCGTTAGCATGGTTCGATAGTCTCGTAGTTCTTGAATATTGTATTGGCTCAAGTAATTTGATCTAATATGGGGCATTGAACAATTATATGACAATGCATTGTGTCTATCCCATCAGGCTTCTATCGAAACAAAAATGAATTTCAGACAGTTTCAAACCAACATTCAATTATATTCATAATGTAGATAGAACATAGAAACACTAATTCACGATGCGGCAGTCAGGGCCCCGCCCTAGAAATTTCGTTTTCATCTCAACCTTGTTGAGAAAACAATTTATTATTTCCCTTTCGCTTCCTTGATTCCTTTACTCCAAAAGGAAACATTTTATTAGTTGTCCATCCCATGGCCTCTATTTGAGCACTTTTTACTTTATTAATGAAATTACCAAATTACTTCTTCGCGAGAAAAAAACAAAAAATGGTCTATGGTGGTTGTAGTCAAATGGGACTAAGAAATCAACCACAATATTAAAATTCAAGATCATCATTATTGTTTCTAGACATGCAATTATTAAGCTTTAATGCTAACAACCCATCATGCAAGAAGTTTAATACTTAAGATAATATGTCAAAGTCATGGAAGAATGTATTAAGAACACAATTACTCCCACAAGTGGCAATAAAAACAAATCTTCAACAAAGCATTTGCTCACACCCTTTTTAATGGTACAAGCACAATAGAAAATGAGTAAGTGGATAAAATATTGGACTAGAAAATGATGGTTTTGAAACAATGGGGCTTGTTTGAACCTTAATATTAAAATTCAAGATCATCATTGTTGTTTCTAAACATGCAATTATTAAGCTTTAATGATAACAACCCCTCATGCAAGAAGTGTAATACTTAAGATAATATGTCAAAGTCATGGAAGAATGTATCAAGAACACAATTACTCCCACAAGTTGCAATAAAAACAAATCTTCAACAAAGCATTTGCTCACACCCTTTTTAATGGTACGAGCACAATAGAAAACAAGTAAGTGGATAAAATATTGAACTAGAAAATTATGGTTTTGCAACAATGGGGCTTGTTTGAGACCAATTCCTGCTTATGAAAATTGCCCTCCGCTTTTCTATTTTCCCAATATTGTATCCCCTTCTTTTCCCTCTTCTATACTTAACCAAATTCCCCTTTCTTTTTCCCCTGTACTTTCTCTTTCTGGTTACTTGGTCATTTTTTTTCCGAAAAATGTCTTGCTACATGGGTTGGCGGATTCACGGGTTCACATTTTTTTTCATGCTTTTATATCATGATTCCGACCGAGCACTTCCCCTTTCCATACCTAGCTACTTTTTCGATCGCAGGTTCCCACCTAGGCGGTCTATAAATTGCACTTCCATTGTTTCGTGACCTGCAAACATCACTCCGACTTCTTTGATATACAAATTCACTTATGGACTCCCACATCATCCCCTCTTCCGTGTTACACATTTTTTCTCAAAAGTTTCGATACATACAATTTGACTGTCAAGGCCTCACGTCTCCTCGGGAACCCTTGTCACCTTATTTTGAAGCCCATCCGACCGCTTTCCACACTTGGCCATTTCTTGGAATCTCTTTCGTGGATCGTCAGCTTGGCGGGTTCAGGAAATTTCCAATTCCTAGTCATTGTTTCATGTGCCTGCCACCTTCAGACTTATTTCCAAGTGTATGCAATAAGCATACAACTTCTCCAAAAACATGCAGAAAAGATCTTGCCAGGAAATGGGATATCTATTACAGATTTGAATATATTAGCCCTTCTTTTGCCTCTTCTATACTTAACCAAATTCTCATTTCTTTTTCCCCTCTACTTTCTCTTTTTGGTTACTTAGTCATTTTTTTCTGAAAATGTCTAACTGCGCGGGTTGGAAGACTCATGGATTCACATTTGCACTCGTGCTTTTACATCGTGACTCCGACCGACCACTTCCCATTCCATACCTAGCCACTTTTTCGATCACGGATTCCTGGGTAGGCGGGCTCTAGATTGCACTTCCATTGTTTTGTGACCTGCAAACAACACCTGGACTCCCACATCATACCATCTTCCGTGTTACACAGTTTGCATTCAAAAGTTCTTAGACTTGCAATTTGACCTTCGGGTCCTCACATCTTCTGGGGAACTATTGTCACCCCATTTTGAAGCACATGCATCGGCTTTCCATACTTGGCCATTTCTTGGACTCTTTCGCAGATCGTCGGGTTGGCGGGTTCACGAAATATCCAATTCCTAATCGTTGTTTCATGTGTCCGCCACCTTCGCACTTCTTTCCAAGTATCTAATAACTGAGGTTTAATGCTAAAAACTCATCATGCCTCCAGGAGATAGTCATAATAACCGTCCCTACACAACTTCTCTAGAAACATGCAGAAAATATCCTACCAGGTAATGGGATATCTCTTGCAAATATCAATATATTACGAAAATGAGTCCCACCGATCATTTCCCTATTCCATACTTACCAACTTTTTCGCTTGCGAGTTCCCGGATAGGCAGGATGCACTTCCATTGTTCCTTGACCTACAAACAACACCCTGGCTTCCGCGATATACAAATTGACTTCCAGACTCCCACATCATCCCCTCTTCTATGTTACAAATTTTGCACTCAAAAGTTCTGATACATACAATTTGACCGTCGGGGCCTCACATCTCCTCGGGAACCCTTGTCACCCCATTTTAAAGCCCATCCTACCACTTTCCACACTTGGACATTTCTTGGAATCTCTTTTGTGGATCGTCGGTTTGGCGGGTTCAGGAAATTTCCAATTCCTAGTCGTTGTTTCATGTCCCTGCCACCTTCACACTTCTTTCCAAGTATATCCAATAAGTATACAACTTCTCCATAAACATGCATAAAAGATCTTGCTAGGAAATGGGATATCTATTACAGATTTGAATATATTATCCCTTCTTTCCCCTCTTCTATACTTAACCAAATTCCCGTTTCTTTTTCCCCTCTACTTTCTCTTTCTGGTTACTTAGTCGTTTTTCTGAAAATGTCTAACTGCGCGGGTTGGCGAACTCACGGGTTCACATTTGCACTCTTGATTTTATATCACAACTCCAACCGAAAACTTCCCCATTGCATACCTAGCCACTTTTCTAATCGTGGATTCCCGAGAAAACGAGCTCTATATTGCACTTCCATTGTTCTGTGACCTGTAAACAATACCCTGACTTCCACGATATACAAATTTACTGTCGAACTCCCACATCATACCCTCTTCTGTGTTACATAGTTTGCACTCAAAATTTATGAGACCTACAATTTGACCATCGGGTCCTCACGTCTCCTGGGGAACAATTGTCACCCCATTTTGAAGCTCGTTCGTCCGCTTTCCATACTTGGCCATTTCTTCGAATCTCTTTCGTGGATCATCGGGTTGGAAGGTTCACGAAATATCCAATTCCTAATCATTATTTCTTGTGCCCACTACCTTAGTGCTTCTTTCCAAGTATGCAATAACTGATTTTTAATGCTAACAGCTCACCATGCCTCGAGGAGATAGTCATACTAACTGTCCCTACACAACTTGTCCAGAAACATGCAGAAAATATCCTGCTAGGTAATGGGATATCTATTACAAATATCAACATATTAGCAAAAACGAATCGCACAGACCGTTTCCCTATTCCATACTGACCAACTTTTTCTCTTGTGGTTTCCCAGATAGGTGGGCTCAAGACTTCCCTTGCATTGTTCTGTGACCTGCAAATAGCATCCGGAATTCTGTGATATACATGCAGAACAGATCTTGCCATGTAATGGGATATCTATTACAAATTTCAATATATTAGCGAAAACGAGTCCGACCGACCGTTTCCCTATTCCATACTTAGCCACTATTTCGAATGAGGGTTCACGGATAGGCGGGCTCAATATTTCCCTTCCATTGTTCTGCGGCCTGCAAACAACACCCGAAATTCCGCAAATATACAAACCAACTGTTGGATTGCCCCATCATGCCCTCTTTCATTTTATGCCTTTTGCAGTCAAAATTTCTGAGACATACAATTTGACCGTCCGACCCTCACCTCTCCTGAGAATCCCCTGTAACTCTATTTTGAAACCCATCCAACCGCTTTCATACTTGGACATTCCTTACTTGCTCTTCCCCGTCCCTGTCACCTTCGCACTTGTTTATAATAAAAAATTGGTTATAAAAACATTAATATATATATATATATATATAGCCTAAGTGGGCCTAATGGTTAAGAACATATGTTTCCTCTTAAGAGGTCACAGGTTCAAATCCAGAGGGGGGTAGGGTATGTATACCTTCGTAGACTTTACCAGTCAAATCATTGGGCGGAGGGGGGTCCCTTGTCCCACAAACAAGGGGGTCTCATACACCAAATTTGGTGTGTTGGCTTGGCCGTGACCTTAAAAAATAGATTATTATTATTATAAAGATATATAATTTGACCGTCGAGCGCTCACCTCTCCTCTGTGTCCCTTGCAACCCTACTTTCAAGCCCGTCCAACTACTTTTCATATATATATATATATATATATATATATATATATATATATATATAAGAGCCTTATTTATAATAAAAAAATTGTTTATAAACACACACACACACACACACACACACACACATATATATATATATATAAAGTCTTATTTCTAAGTATGCAATTAGTAAGCTTTAATTCTAAACCAAGATTTGAGTAGATCTCCCATTAATACGCATTAAAGCAAGATTTGTGAACGGTTATATTATCCCTTCCGAGTGTTAATTTCAAACATCATGGAACGTCGTTCACGCGTCGTCGGGTTGGCCCATTCATGAAAACTCCAATCCTTAATTCTGAAAATGAGTCCAACCAACCGTTTCCATATTCCATACTTAGCCACTTTCTCGGAATTCCGTAAATATACAAACCGGTCGTTGGACTGCCCCATCATGCCCTCTTCCGTTTTACACGTTTTGCAGTCAAAATTTTCGAGACAAAAAAATTGACCGTCGAACACTCACCTCTCCTGAGTATCCCCTATAACCCTATTTTGAAGCCCTTCGAACCGCTTTTCATACTTGACCATTCCTTACTTTCTCTTCCCTGCATTTGTGGAGGGTTATATTATCCTTTATGAGTGTTAATTTCAAACATCATGGAATGTCGTTTGCGAGTCATCGGGTTGGCACGTTCACGAAACCTCCAATCCTTAATTTCTCTTTGTTGTGCCTTCCACCTTCGCACTTCTAAGTATGCAATAAGTAAGCTTTACTGCTAACAACTCATCATGCAGAACCCATAGAGATTGTCATTAATGAGCGAAAGACTCGAGGATATTTCCTATTCACGCGCATTGAACCAACATTTGTGGAGGGTTATATTATCCCCTCCAACTATTCATTTCAAGCATCGTTTGGAGCAAATGAATGTTCTCATAAACTTATGGCACCAGCTCAACAACAGTTATGTGGAGATACAGTGTACATCTTCGGGCATGAGGACCAAAAATTCCAATGGTCCAGGGCATATTCTTACTACTCATCCCCTTTTGCCCAAAATGAAATAATTTGGACCTCTGGAATTTCTCGTGCAGGCCGTGTCCCTGAAGTTTTTGACTGTAAGGATCTGGTCTCTTGGTGCGTCGATAAATATATTTCAGGCTAAAGAATTATTCCATTGCGAGACCACTCTCTTGTTTCTTTGTCACCTCAGGTATTCCGCCAGATGTTAAGATTGTCGGAGCCAACATTGACGTTCAGAGGAGAAGACTCCAAGCAATTCCTAAGAAAGCATAATAACGAGTTGGACCTCTTGCCCGAGTTCCTGGAAGACCCGATGGCAGTCCCTGAAGATATCACAAGATTGCAGGTTAGTTCATTTAGAAATCCATTCCAGGAAATTGCCTGGATGTTTACAATAATAACGGGACACCAATCCACAACAACTATTTCCCACATGGTTCTTTATATTTTGTATTTCACAGTCAAGGAAATAGCCATTTTTTATTGGGGGAAGCTAATTTCCCTTGAAATATGTTCCCAATTGTCAAGCTTCAAAGAGGATAAGAAATTTTGTATTTCATCCTACTTGGTTTTCATGATAGCGCATTGATGTCTATTTCCAAAACTATCTCTATCCAAGAAGGTAAATTGGGAATTCGACCTAGTAACCTTCCGGTACCAGGCCTTGTGGAGGCACAAGGCCTCCCACTGTTTTTTATGAGGTTTTTAATGAATTTGTCTATGTTTTCAAAGTTTTATTATTAGGAAAGGATGCTCCCCACATATCTAACCAGGCAACCAAGTTTTTGGACAGGAAGGGGGCACTTGAACAAATGGAGAATTGCAGTGTGATAAGGATTTTTGGCTCCAAGGAAAAACTTGCTCTCCTTCCATGTCACATTATGGACATAATGTTTGTTACAGAAATAGAAAGGAAATATAACTACCGGTTGCATCTATTCCATGAGAAGAGAAAAAAATAGTTCATTCCTCTGCCTTGGAAAGTCGGGGACTTCACGTTGAGGAACGTCAACAAAATTGATGAATTCGCAACCCATTTCAACAACTTGAACCTAAGATATGTTGAAAGGCTAAGAGAGTTCGACCCTAATGGAATTTTTTTAGAACATTTACTTGCAGTTTTCCTCAGCAATTCTTTTTTCCAGAGACACATCAGCGAAAACAAAGACACTGACGACAACACTCATGCTTCTGACGTCGACGACCTAGACACATTGCAAAGCACCACTAAATTGTACAATCAACAGGGAAAAAGCCCCAGTGAGAAGAGTGTTCAATCCCCAGATACCACTCCCAAAAGTACGACATCCCGGAGCATCGCTCCAACGACCCACCCCAGTAAGAAAGCAACCCAAAATTCTTCAAATGGAGGAGGAGATAACAACCTTCCTTGCGCCAAAATTGATAGTTCTCACAAGCTTCCCGTGAAGAAGAAGAGAAAAAAAATTGTAGGGCAGGGGGAAGAGCCCGAAATTGAGAGTGAGAACATGGAACTTGAGACTGATCTGGATAGCATATTCCACAACCTTGATCAGCCCGGAGACGTGATCCAACATAGTCACCCAATGGAAATAGCTAAGACCGAAATTTTTTACGAAGATGAATACTTCGTATTCCATAGCATTGTTTTTGACAGCGAGACTAAAAACTTAATTATTGAAAAGAGAGATGTAAAAAATAAGAAAGGGAAATATGACATGCTTGGCATGTTTCTTTCTAGTTTGTGTCTGATTTTACATGAACTTATCATTGACAGATAGATCTGTTTTCGAGCTAACACCAATAGAGTAGGAAGCGGTCGTACTTTGTTTGTCTACAGGACTCAACGAGAAGCGTGCAAGGAAAAACGTCGATTAAAAGGTACCTCTCTTCTCCTTCCTTATCATGCATTAATTTGTGTAGATCTGAAAGGAAGTCAGTGTCCACGTTAAGCATTTTTTGTCTTAGAGTTAAGGTTCTAGCTCTTTGAGGTGATCTACCTGTCCACAAGGAGATTTTCCTACAACTGAAACTGGGGACTCCACTGGGGAGTCGAATCGAAACTTTTAGTTTTGATTTGTCCTCATAGACCTTGTATTACCTGATTGTTTTCTGACCTTGTTCACCCCATTTATCTGATTGCACTTGTTGATTGACTCTTTATCCCATCAGACTCACCTTGTTTGTCGGAATTTTATCAAAATTTTGGGTTTTTTTGGACTTTTTGTGAGTTTTTGGGCACCAACGCTCCCCTGCCTTGTTAGTAGGGAACCATCGCTCCCTTAGAGTGTTGGACAGAGCTTTATAACGCACTGGTGTCCCTTACACCAGAGCACCAACCCCTGTTTTCACAAAATCCCTTCAAAAATTGCAATTTTTGGAGGTCAAAACCCTGTTTTTTGACTTGCTGAGTTGTTTTGTGATTCAATCATTCTTCCTTTGACCTTTGAAATGCTTCATCTTGAGAAGTAAACATATTTTTTCTCAGATTTTATGCCCTTCTTCATTCTTTTTGAGTTTTTTCTATTGAGAGTTTGAAATCAATCCCCTGCTTTCTTCTCTCCTATTCGACTGAGCGGGAACTCTAGTGAAGGACATTCGAAGTCTATAACTCTTCTCATTTGGTTCTTTGAGGTCATATGATCCAATCTATTTCTCCTTCCTTTTTCATTTTTTATTTTTCTTTCTCTTGTTTGATTGCAAAAGGGTGTGTTGTTTGTGCGAAATCTGCATGTTCTTGTCTGAATCTCCTTGATCTGAAAGGGTAGTTGGCAGGAGAAATTTTGCATTGAATTGATTATCATTCGCATACAAACGACAAAAGTACGTCTTAATGATTAGTTTGCATATTATTTTGCATTTTTGAAACGTTGTAGCATCATACTGGATTTTTTTGAGAACAAAATTGATTGAGGGCATTCCTTATCAAGTGTTTGATAGTGAAAATGACTCTTCCTCTTTCCCTTAAATAGGTATTCATTGAAAAGAAATGATTGCTTATCATATTTCATTCATATTTTTGGGAATTGAGTCATCATTCCATCAGTTTCACTTTCGTACACCCTCTGAGTAAACAACAACCATTAAAATCAACGCTTAACTAAAATTTATCAGACTTTTTACATATTTGTTAGCAAACCTACATTAGTTTAAGGTGTAGGGCTTTGGAATAGGTTGAAAGGATAACTTTCCAAAGCTATCAAACAAATTTAGTATCTTGCGGTAGGGAGACTTAAATCCAATTGTCGTATTGGCCTGCTGGGATCCCCCTCTCACACAGGGGTTACGCACGAGATCGCATTCGGGTGAGTTACAGAGATTATCCCTCCGTGGCCCAACTGTTTGTAGTGGTCGGATCGTATATTGGGGGTCATTGGAAGGTATACCCACAATGTTGAGTGGAATCCTTTCAAGTTGATTTCGAACTTGTTATCCTGCCCATACGTTCCGATTGGACCGTCAACTGTACTCACCCAGGGGCTGACTACGAGTTGGTGACCTTAGTAGCCATAATCTTTAGGGTCTCACACAAGGTGAAGGTGAAGGGAAGTCTCACTGTACCTGGAACAGACGTTGGTCAAACTCACTCGGGCTCCTTGGAGGGTAAATCCACAATTACTGCATGGAAGCTTGCACCAAGGTGTAAGTCCGTTAAGTAGGTCGCCAACGTAACTAATCCACCCGCTCTATCCCCGCCCCTTCCTATTTTGATCTCGCGATGTTGGATTTCATCACCAACTAGTGGTTTCATCGTAGGAAGGTTTGTTTGATTGATTTTTTCTTAGATTCGTAGCATGTGTTGTTTTTTTTACTTAGTGGACCTTAGGTCGAGTCAGTGTTAATGGCATCGAATCCTGGGAGTACCAATGGAGGAACCCCTTCTCATGGGGAACCTTATACCTTTCCTTCGTTTGGAAACTTTAGTCCTCCATATGTTGCCACACTGAGTCTTCCAGGACTCACTATTGGATTACCAGTTTGGTTGTTCCCCACTCCGGTGATCCCGAATCCTCCCAATGTTTCAGTTGCACCTAATACTTTGGATGTCAATACACCACCCACACATCAACATCATGTCGACTTTTCACCTTCCTCGTCCATCAAGTCTCCTTCCATTTCTCCTTCTTCGCCTAGTGAAAGATCTAAAGCAAGTAGCCAGGTTGATCAGAAAAAGAAGAAACGGAAAGAGAAGAAGAAGAAGAGCCTGAAAAGGACCGAGGCCCCAACAACATCAGATGTTGGCTCTAAGAAACTAGTTATTGTTAATAGTATTGGGAGTGTTGATGAGGTCAACAAGATTAAAAGGAAGAATCCAAAACCCAAATTCCCTTGCAGCCTTTGTAAGGGTGACCACTTTCTGAGGGATTGCCCCGGTCTTACCCAGGTCTTAGAAATGTGGTCCTCCACGTCATCAGCCTCTGTCGGTCATGTCGATGATACCCTGTCAACTAGTGATGTTTAGGTTGGTAAGAAGAAGAAAACTATCAAGTTCTCTTGCATGTTATGTGAAGGTAATCATTACTCTCACCTTTGTCCTCGCATGGACGAGGCTTATTCTCTTTTGGAAAAACTTCAACTTCCAAAAGGTTATCGTAAGCTTTCCTCCGACCCATCGTTGGTTGATGGACTGGTCAATCCGGTTCAATCCCCGTTCAATCCGGTTGATCAGGTGGTCAATCTAGTTTCCTCCTCGATTGAACCAAAATCCCAAGTAGTTGATCCAGTTCTGTCATCGATCAGCCCCGCTCTCCATCCAAAGAGTGACACCAAAGCGGTCGATCCGTTTCCACCCGTCGACCCCATTCTTCCTTTGGAGAATGAAACTCAAGTAGTCGATTCGATCCAACCATCGGTTGATCCCACTCTTCCTTTGATGAATGTCAAAGTAATTGATCCAGTCCCTTCCTTAGTCAGTCCCACTCTTCCTCTGAAGAGTTCCAAAGCGGTCGATCCAGTTTCGCCATCGGTCGATCCCATTCCTCCATTACGGAATGTCAAAGTGACTGATCTAGTCCCTTCCTCGATCAGTCCCACTCTTCCTCTACAGAGTGATAAGGTGGTCTATCCAATTCCACCATTGGTTCATCCGATCCAATCATCGGTCGATCCTACTCTCCTTCTAGAGAGTAAACCCGATTTTGCCCATGTTTTTCTCGTTAATATAGACTCTACCGTACCGGGGGGAAATCCTCCTTCTCTTGCGAAACCCCCTCCAAGTAATGAGGCCATCCTTTTTTATTGGGGTGCGCTAACTGGACCTCATCTTCCCTCCCACATTCCTTTCCAGATTACAGTACAGGTTCGTGGTCGGGACGTTCCTCAAACGTTGATAGATGAAGGTGCGTCTGTTAGTATTTTGTCTTTCGTTGCTTGGTACGCTTTGGGTTGTCCGCAGCTTGCATCGGTTACACAGAATATATTAGCTTTTAACAGAAGAACTAGTCAACCTTTAGGGATCCTTCCTTAGTTTCCTGTATCTTTGGGAGGGAAAACTATCTTTATCGATGTCATGGTAGTCCGAGACCCCTTGGATTTCGCTTTACTCCTTGGGCGGGATTATGTCTATGCTATGAAATCTCTTGTATCCACCCTTTTCCGTGTGATATCTTTCCCTCACGATGGAAGAATTGTGACTATTGATCAACTTTCATTCATCGGCCCCGACTAGGTTACCTCCCTAAGTGGTTCTTATATGCAAACAGTATCACCCCCGCCGCATGTCAATTATGTGGCGTTGTCTCCCATGACCTCAACTTCCGACGATTTGGATCCGGTAGTTGACATGGTGATTTCTTCAGTAGGATTATTGGAGCCTGATCTCCTTCCTCCTATCGTGAACCTCGACATGTGTTCCTTCCAGAGTAATTCTCTTCCATCCAGCGAAGATCTCTTGGAAGCCATGATCGAATTTTGTCCCTTGACATGGTATCCTTCCGGAGCATTATCCTCTCGGAAGCCATGATTGAGAAGTAACCACGAGCATAGTTTCTCTTCTCTGTGGCAAGCTCGTTAAAAAATGAAACAGAGGCCACTAGATTTCATGTTGGGGGCACAAGGAGCATAGTTTCCCTTCTCTGTGGCAAGCTCGTTAAAAAATGAAACAGAGGTCATGAGCATAGTTTCTCTTCTCTGTGGCAAGCTCGTTAAAAAATGAAACAGAGGCCTTGAGCATAGTTTTCCTCTCTGTAGAAAGCTCATTAAAAAATGAAACAACAATCTGGGGATCGAACCCGAAACCTTGAGCATATTTCTTTTCATGTGTCAAGCTCGTTAAAAAATGAAACAATCACCTCTCCCTTCAAGTTGAGTCTTTCGCCAGATCTCGTAGATGTCGAGTCGAGTCTTTCATTAGGTCTCATTTTTTAACCTTCATTTCATCCACCTATATCCTTTTTCTCCA
>ML830736.1:75367-90706 GCA_009831015.1 Picea engelmannii | reverse complement strand
GGAGATGAAGAGAGAGAGAGAGGAAGGGTGGGATGGGAGAGAGAGAGAGAGAGAGATATGGGGGGAGAGAAAGAGGGAGAGGGAGATATGGGTTTATAGAAAGAGCCAGAGAAAGAGAGACAGAGGGATATACCGAGAGTGAGGGGGGGGGCGAGAGAGAGAGAGAGAGAGAGAGAGAGATAGAGAGAGAGAGAGCATGGGAAGGGAAAGAAGATTAGGGGAGAGAGAGATATAGGGAGAGAGATGGAGAGAGAGGGAAGAAGGGGTGTTATAACCCTAATTTTCACCATACATGCTTACCTAACATCAGTCCATCTCAGATCCCTTCTTTGCCAAAGCACTACTGAACAACTCTTCTTAAAAACACGTTTTGTAAAGGCCCACATAACATGTTCTATTACTGCATGCGTGAACATGCTTGCTGACCCAAAACAACCCACGTGTACCTACAAAAGCATGAAAAAAGGAAAGTTGTGGATGGAACACACAACTTTGGGTGAGTTAACTAAATATTCCAACCATGCATGGCATAGGGTTTGTCCAAATACCTAGCTTCTTCTAGCCTATAAAAGAAGGGTTAGGGGTCCCATTTGGAAGAGGAAAATCATAGTAAAGAAACTATACCCGATTTTACATTCCCTTTGTCCCAACCCTTTAGCCATCCTCGTGCAAAGAGAAATACAGAGCAACGAAGTTAGAGGACAGTTGAAGAGGATCCCAGGACCAAGTTCATGGAGCAGCGACCGGCTTCATCATTGTAAGTTGATTTGTTGAAGTTAATAATAAAGAGAGACTTTTCCCGTCCCACCATATGAGGTTCTTATGATTTGTTGTATACTTGTTTACTGAATCTCTAACCCATTAATCTATATATCGAATGCATGCATAGTTTGTTGTTTGTTTTGTGTGAATGTAGGCCATCCTTAGGAGGAGAGATGCAATCAAAAAATGATCAAGCGTAAGGAAGGATCTACATCAGATTCCTGTAATAAGGTATGCTCACTTAACTATGTATTTTCTTAAGAATAATGGGGATTAGGTATGGGATGATGGTAGAAAGTAGAGATCTTTAGGTCTTTTCTGCATGCATATTTAAACCCTAATTGCTAGTCCGTAGAGGGATTTCCCACCCACAACAGAATTGGCAACCATACTGGGGAGATCTCTAGGGTTCCTGGGGATATTTTTGTGTATTTTTAAGAACTTCTTTCATTTCTCTATTTTTAAAGTTTTTACAAAAGTCTGAGCTAAAAGAGATTCTAGTCTTCCATACCAGTTATCTCTGTTTCTTTGCTTGACTTTAATTTTTTTTTTCAAGACCCACAGAGGTACACATGGCCTGTATAAGGTTTACACACATGTACCAACTCCTTGCATTCTCACAACCCACATGTACATGCTAGCTGAGGAAGTGACAGTCGTGTGTGGATTCCATAAAATTGTTTTTAAAGAGGCAGTCATCCTCTTCCCTATCAAAAGTAGTCCTTGTCAGGGGTTTTCTAGAAATATTTCTAGTCTTTGTTGTTTGTAGTCTATAGCTTAGGTTTACACCTTGGATTGGTTTGTTCTATGAATTTTTCCTTGATTTGTTTTCTTTTTCTTTTAAAGTAAGTATCCGAGTCTTCAAGAGATTCTGGTTTTCAGTACCAGTAGTCTCTGTCTGGGATAGCTTGCTTGGATTTTTATTTTGTTTCAGAGTTTCAGAGATACACATGACCTGTATAAGGCCAACACGTGTGTACACGTGCTCTGACTTTACATAGATCACTTGCACACGGTTTTTTTTGAACTGTCAGTTGTGTGCTTGAGGAGAAGTTTTTATTGAAGGTGAGGAAGTCATCCTTTCCTTTGACAAGAGATATACCTCTTAGGTTTTTAGGTCTTTGTCATAGCGATCAGTAACTTAGGTTTGATTATAGTTATAACTTTCTTTTTCATTTAGAAGTTTTCCTCAAAATTTTCTTTCATAGGGTTTTTAGACAAGTGTGAGAGTCCATTTTTAAAATTTACCTGTGTGTGATTTTTGACGTGACTCTTTGCGATTTGCGCTTAGGCCAAAAAGTTTTTCTTGTTTTTGACTTGTTGGTATTTTTCCTTTTTTGCTTTGTGAGCATTCAAATAAAAGAAAAAAAAAAAATTGATGGTTAAAAAGTGTTATTTTGCATTAAAAACTAGGGAAAAGTCTTTTCTTTCATAAGTTCTTGACAGTTTACTTAGATCATAAGTAGCTCATAGTTGAGTGAAATCCTTCTTTGAGTTTGTTGTTCAAAGATCTTAGAAAAACATTTTAAATTTGAAAAGTTGTTTAGAGAAAAGTTTTTGTTTCCAAGCATTATGTTTATTTCACTTTAATCTTTCAAACATTACTAGTTTCACTTTCATAGCCTCTGACATAAGAAAATCCATAAAATTATAGCTAAATCTAAAATTCATTAGACTTTTTATGTTTGTAGGGTCAACCAACTAGTTTAGGGTTAGGGCCTTGAATTAGGTTGGAGAGGAAACTCTTCAAGGCCATTAAAATCAAACATTGGAGTCTGAGTTAGGGAGTATCAAAGTCTAGTATCGTGAAAGTTATCTAGGACCCCCCTCTAACACAGGGGATAAACATGAGGTCACATGTGGAAAGGTAGCGGAGATAACCCCTCCAAAGCTTGACCAATCATAGTGGAGAACACATATAGAGGGCTTGTTTTGGGATTCCATCAATTGCATTTTCCACGGAGCTTCGTGGGTCTCGAATCCATTTGAGGTCCTCAGTCGTCTTCCATACCACTTGATTTTGATACCCTTGATAGGTTTCAGGCTCAATACCCTTCTCATTGTGGTCTACCCGACTTTTGACTGTACCTGCCTGGTGACTATTCGCGTGCTGGCAACCTAGTTGCCTATCTTTCTAGAGACATACACAGGTAACTATGAGGGTATACCATGGTACCTAGGGTAGACATCAGGCAACTCTTTTCAGAGTATACCTAGAGGGTTCTTCCATGTTCAAGTTTCATTTGCACCGGTAAGTTTCTCTAGTGTTGGTTCTCGTAACTTTTCTTCCAAATAGTTTAGTGTTTGCTTGTCTTATCTTGTAGGGACTTTTTGGTGTGTGTTGTTTTTTAATGATTGGACAAACCTAGAGTGTATTTGGTCTTCTCAAACAGTGGAGGATCACGAGCTCCATCGGTCATGAAGGCTTCTTTCCCTATCACTAGTTACACTAGATCCACCCCCACCACCACTAAGGTGAAAGCTAGACCAACAAGGGTCTTTTGAAGCGACCGGGTCACAAGAAATTGTGCCCAACCAACATCCAGAGGAATTGATTATTTTAGACTTTTGAGCGAAATCTCTTGGTCCACCTGAAACCTCAACTACTGATCTTTCGGCACCCATCATTGTACTGATTCATCCTTACGAGTGCCATATTGTGTCGCATAAAGCAATGTAAACAAATTTTGTTAATCCTCCTTGAATATATTCAATTCCCAATACGGTTGCCACCACATGAGAGTTTCCACCTCCTAACCCACCGTCACCAGTTCGAGCCACCATGGTCTCGTTCACCTCTACCTTGCACAGTGGTCTAATTCCATCTATGGAGGTGAACACAACCCCTTTCCCACCAAGTGCGACAGGGCCTCCATTCTCATATGGGATGCCTAGTTCAGGTACAATTCATGTACTTTATTACTCCACTTCACAGACTTCAGGTCTAGGGGAAGGGAGCTCTAACACTCCTCTGCAAGGTCGCATAGAGGGCACTACTGCTCCTTTTAATTATTTCCCTTATGGGGGAGGTCATATACCTCCTTTGTCCCCTTCGCTCAGCAGCACACACCATCCATCTATTGGGCTACCTACACACCATAGTTTACTTGGAGCAGGGAGTCAAGGACAACCTTCACATAATATGTTGGTAGGTTCGACACCATTTTCTTTGTTCTGTGCATTTGTTAACAATGCCTTTTCATCAGCTACTTTCCTGACTGGGGGAAACCCTAGTTTTGGACAACCTATTCCTATGCAGGGTACTATTTTTGCACAGGGGACAAACCCAGGAACTTCTTCCGCATCAGGGCCTTGGAATTCCTGTCAAGGATCCATTCCTTTGTCAGGAGTGTCGATCTGGGGAAATGCTTTCCATAGTCAATGGAACCCTGGATAAGGAACTATGCCCATCCCTATGGGAATGGCATGGGGCAACCCTTCCCAAAGACCTCCGAATATAATGCATGCCCAACCATCTATGCCCTATTTTGGGAATCAGTTGATGATGTCTCTTCACACACAAAATCTGTACATTGGTCACGACCATGGTTTTTACCAGAACACAAGCCAACAACCGAACCTTTCCCGACAACCTGGTTCCAGTCAAACTCTAGGTCCCTTTTTCCCAGGTTATCACCAACAACCCAAACTACCTTTCTTGGCAACCTTGCATTTGGAATACTTGACAAGGTTGTTGAATGACCCTATCTGTCATGATCCGCGTTGGCCTCCTATACTGACGAAGTTTCCTTCAGACATACCAAAGTTTGAAGCCAAGCCTACCAAAGATCCAGGCGATCATGTGACTACCTTCCACATTTGGTCCTCATCTAACTCATTTAAACATGACTCCATACAGTTGCGATTGTTTCAACATACTCATTCAGATTGCCGCAAAATGGTACATTGAGCTCGACCACTCAAGATACTCTTCCTTCGAAGAATTGGCAATGGCCTTCCTAAACCATTTCCAATTACTTGTGAGATATGATGCTGGCACAAAATCATTAGCCAATTTCTCACAGAAAAAAGTGGACCATATCTCGGATCACATCCGAGAATGGAGACGTCGAAAGAGTTTAATTAAGGTACCAGTCCCACCAGCATTACTGCTTGAGTGGTTCCTTAAGTCTTTGGTACCACAGTTATCCAAAGACGTCATGACTTCAGGAGTGTTTTCCGAAGAATATGCCATCATGAGAGCTCAACTTCTTGAGCTCATTTATTCTCAGTTTGGTTTATTATACGAGATCTTTCCAAATGCACCATTCTCAATAATTGATAAAACTAGACAAAGAGTTGGACCACATGCCGAGGGTATTTTTGGTTCATCACAAGCAAATCCCGCTAAGAAACTGATGAAGTAGTTGCATAAATTGTCTATACAACACACAACGGCCATCCAAACTACTTCTTTGGCTACTCCCCCTACTCAAATGTTAGATGCACACATAGTGCAATTGACAAATCGAAAGGCCACCCAACATCCTGAAGGAAAGAAAAAACAACAAAAGAAAGGTAAGGGGGATAAGAAACCCACTGATAATGATGTGTGGGAAACACTGAGAAATGGAAGGTGAGGTATTTGTGAAACCTATGCACTGAGGACCACCCAACCCACCTATGTCCCCAACTTGCAGAGGCCCAAAAGTTTGTGACACAACAACAACCTGCTGTGTTAACCAATCCATTTCAACATCGACAAAACTTGACCCAAGCCTCTACAAGAGTGGAAGTGCGTAGTCAAGGACCCTCTCCGCCTTCAAACAATATCGTGTCCATGAATGTATATATGATGAAGGGTGATGCTTTCATATCCACTAGAGTGCATGACTACAGTAAACCAAGAACTTCTGAGAAGGGTAAAGAAGCCAAAATCCCATCTCTTCCTCTACAGATTCAGAAGAAGTTGGGCGAAACAATGACATGCATCCGAGAAGGTTCATTCAAAAAAGATTCTCATAACCCAAATGCAAGGGCCACCCAGAACTATTCTGTGGTGGAAGATTTATCTCAAACCCCTTGTGCGATGTCCTCTTTGGAGGTCCTCCAAAGCTACCCTTCCCAGAGGAAAGCTTTGTTAACCACTCTAGGATCTACTGAGACTTGTAATCTAGGTACCATCATGCTAGATACAACCGACTTAAAACCTCATCTTCCATACCACGTAGCATTTCAGATAGTAATGGCTCACCCCATGGAAACTTTTACTCAAAATAATTTCCGCACAGTGGTTGATGAGGGTGCCTCGACATTCATTATGTCGTTGTCATGTTGGAAGGCCATTGGACAACCTGTTTTGTCTCCATCACCCACTCTTCTTTCTGCTTTAGATGGTCATTCATTTCAACCACATGGTTACATTCCCTCTTTTCCCATGGAATTGGGAGGGAAGACTGTGTGCGTTGAGGTAGAGGTAGTCGACGTGTCTCTCGACTATAATATTTTGTTAGGAAGGAGTTGGACTTATGCCATGCAAGTAGTGGTTGCTACAGTTTTCTGGGTCTTGTTGTTTCCACACGAGGACCGGATTGTGACCATTGATCAACTGTCTTTCTCCAGATTTGACCCTTCATTGGGGGTGTCTACAGTCCCGATGATTGATAATCCTCAACCAGGCGTAGTCAACGTAGGGGTTGGTTTGTGCCCATTTTTGATGGGTACCTTTGATTACTCGCCCCCTCAAGGAGATGTCAAGTTCATATCCGACCACCATAAGGTTGAGATTTTTGAAGTTTCATCATTTCGTATGACTTACTTCACCGATTGGTGGATACTTCCTTCCCCATATTCTACGATGGAGGGGACAGGGCATCTGGGCATGTCCATGTCCTTGTCCATAGATGAAGTAACGTACGCTTTAGTCCAGAAAGATTCAACCAACTCAGGTCCAACTGCTGCACACAAGAGTTCGATTTACTTCTCGAGCCTATTTGGGATCAAGGTTCTCTCGCTAACACCAATTCGTTAGACTTAGTCTTGCCCTCTGATGAAGTAGTAATTGAAGCAATGAATAGTCCGGGAAAACCCTAGGATGATCTTCATCATAGATCATACTTCCTCCCACAGTTACGTAGAATCGAGGTTGGAGAATTCACCTTGACTATGAATGGAGACAGGTCTTGTCCTATTAATCCATTAGCTACACACGAGGTCTATGCTGAGGCTAATATGTAAACCATCTCTGAAACCATACCGATCAATATCTCCAGAACCCTTGGCATCATGGAGAATGTTTTTTTCAGATCTGATTTCTCCCCCAGAGAGATTCAAATCTACACAGATCTATTTAAACAATTTCGTGACGTTTTTGCCTGGTCTTATGTGGAGATGACAGACATCGATCCAAAAATAGTTGAACATGAAATCACAACTTATCTAGATGCCAAGCCTGTTCGGTAGAACCTTCTTCCAATTAACCCCAGGAAAGCAACAGCCATTAAAGTTGAAGTTGAGAAACTGCTAAAAGTCGGTTTTATCTATCCTATCCATTTGACCTAATGGGTGTCAAACCCCATGCTGGTCAATAAAAAATAAGGCATGATTCATGTATGTATAGACTTCCATGATTTGAACAAGGCCTATCCCAAAGATAATTTTCCCAGACCATTTATCGACCAGATAATTAATGAATGTGCAAGTTGTGAGGCCTTCTCTCTCATGGACGATTTTTTGGGATATAACCAAATACAAATCAAACCCAAGGACCAGAACAAAACAACTTTCATCTGTCCATGGGGTACATTTGCATATCGTAAGATGCCTTTTGGTCTCAAAAATGGTGGATCCACCTTTCAGCAGGCCACATCTTTTTCTTTCCATGATCTCAAGCATATAGTTGAGGATTATTTATATGATTTAGCATCTCGATATCACAATAGAATGGATCATCTGACATGCCTCCGACTTATCTTTGAGCATTTTCGCTACTTATGGATTCGCTTGAATCCAAACAAGTGCAACTTTTGTGTAACATCAGGACATTTGTTAGGTTTCATAGTGTCAACAATAGGGATCACGGTCGATCCTCTCAAGGTTGAGGAAATAATTCAGTTTCCCCCCCCATGCACAATCCTTCAACTTCAAAGTCTACAAGGAAAGGAGAATTTTTTAAGATGCTTCATCGCCAACTATGCCTAGATCACACAGGGATGATGCCTCCCAATGCTCTTTCGATGTGTTGAAACATGCCCTCACAACTTCCCCTCTGCTCTAGCCACCTAACTATAACAAGAATTTATTATTATACATGGTTGCAGCAGAATCAACCATCGTCATGGTATTAGTTCAGGAGGATGATATTTTCTTAGAATATGTGATTTATTCCCTGAGCCAAGGCCTCATAGGACCGGAACTCAATTATTTTCATATCAAAAAACTTGCGTTGGCAAGAGTCCATGCTATTCAACGGTTCTATCATTATGTTTTTTTTTGAAAGACCATCGTCATTGTTGTTGGGAATCCATTTTAGTACATGTTGACAGGACGAGTAATAGGCGGAAAGATCAGTAGATGGATAGTCATCCTCTAGGAATTTGACTTAGATTTCATTTCAATGAAATCCAAAAAGTCACTGGTCTTCATAGAACTTATTTCAGAACTTTTGGTTGGGTCAGGTGATCTTGTGCCCGAAGATTCGCCTATTAGAGAAGATATTTTTTTGATCACCTCTTCAAATCCCTAGTACGAAGATATACTTATCTATATCTAGAATTTGAAGTGCCCCACCTCTGCTTCTCGTGATGAGCATCGACGCATACACCATTAGGCTAAGAATTATCTCATACTCAATGATACATTGTATCGGCGAGGTGTAGACTGCATCCTGCGCTGATGCCTCACTCACGAAGAAGCAGTTATCATGCTTAACGATTTCCATACCGGAGCCTATGGTGGTCATTTGTCCGGGTTGGAAAAATCCCAAAAGATTCTACGAGCAGGTTACTTCTAGCTGACACTAATCAAAGATTGTATCGAATCGGTCAAGAAGTGCCACCCATGCCAAATATTCTTTGGGAAGATGAGGGCACATCCTGCTCCTATGTTTCCTATCATCATAGTTGGTCCCTTCACCAAGTGGAGGATTGATTACACTACATGCAACCCCCCTTTAGCAAGGGGGCACTGTTACATCATCATAGTCGTAGACTACTTCACAAAGTGGTTTGAAGCTATGCCAATGTTTAAAGATGATGGAGAGACTGCAACTCTCTTTTTATTTAACCAGATAATAGCAAGGTTCGGTGTCCCAAGGGAGATTGTCACTGATCATGGAAGTCACTTTGAAAACCACATGATGACTGAGTTAACGCCAAATCTTGGGTTACGGAAGGAACATTTGTCACCCTACTACCCCCAAGAAAATGGTCATGTGGAAGATGTAAATAAAACTCTTAAGACCATTCTACAATGAACGATCAACTCAGCCAAGTCAAATTGGCATTTGATGTTATACTCGGCATTATGGGCTTACTTAAAGTTTGTTAAGACTACAACTGGTTTCTCACCTTTCCAACTCGTTTACGGGTTGGAGGCAATCTTTCCTACCAAATGTTAGATCTCATCTCTAAATTTGGCAGTACAATTATTTCCAGACACTTCTCCACTTGAAAAGAGGTTATTATACCTTGAGCATCTCAATGAGCAGTTTCATGATGCGGCTGTAGCCAACGAGGCTCACAAACATAAAGTCAAGTGTCAATATGATAGGTCCGTTTGTCCTTGGATTTTTTCTGAGGGCGACCATGTCCTAGTCTATGACCAAGATAAGGACCCCCTGGGGGTAGGAAAATTCAAACCCATGTGGTTCATACCTTTCATCATAAGTATTACTCATAGGCAGGTCACCATGGGTAACTTTTTGTAACATACGTATAGTCTTTGTACTATTACTTTCTAGTTTATTTCAGTGTCATGGACGTGTCATTTTGATGTATCTTTCATCATCGTGGCAGATGTCGAGTGAACCCGAGGTGTTAATTGGGTATGCAGATGGTGCTAGCCGACACACTCAGAGGCTTGCCTCCACAACTTGGGTAATTTTTACACCTTGAGGCTAGTTATTATCTTTTGGAGGTATATGATTAGGTGACACCACAAGCAATGTCACCGAGTACAGTGCAGTTATTGAGTTTCTTCGTGACACTCATTCATTTGGTATCTCTCATCTCTGAGTCTACCTCAATGATCAGTTGGTTGTGTCTCAGTTAAATAGAGTCTACCGTGTTCATGATCCAACTTTACACCGATGATTCCTTAGGGTATGTCTCTTAGAACAAAGCTTTCATTATATTACATATTTTCATGTTCCTAGGAGATTAAATCAAATTTTAGATTGGCATCTTGCACACATATGAAAAAACATACACATAAACATGTAAATACATTTTTTGCAAAAATGATCCATAAGACAAAAAAAGACATAAAAATCCATATATAACATCATAGTCACCAGAGTACATAGATGGACACAAGAGCCTCAAAAATATGACCAATAACGAGTCACAGGGCTTATTCCCTCAAAAAATATATACAAGTAGTGCTCTCGGCACGTGAAAAGACTAACTAAAGTCAGAGCCTATGGGCCCTATAGTACTGATCTACAACGTTGGATAAACGCTGAAACAATCGGACCCACATCCGTGGTGCCCCCACTACATGAGGCTGCATCGATGGTGGCAAGTCCTCAATATCTGCCATAGGGATAATGCGAGTGAGTACAGTAAAGTTCCACTCAACTCGTCTCAACACCCTCTTAGCCTCCCCGGCTAGAAGATCTCATGTTGCTGCTGGTCCCCCTGCAATGGCAGGTGCGGCCCCTGGCCAAGGATGACGCATGTTCCTGGAATATTCCGTATGTCACACTAGTCCCACATCTACATGAAACAAACACATATCCGTCAAATAATCTAGCATAAAAAAATGATATATAACAAAACAACGTAAAAATTACATATGTTTCACAAAAACAAAAAATAATGAAGTAAACTTACCCATCTCTCCTCACTCCTCGCCAGGAGGTACTGGTATCTTAGGGTCTCTCAAGAAATCAATCCTTTCATAGGGGTAATCCTCTATAACCAGGATCTGTCACGACAACCACGCGAAGAAGTCATCATCAAAAGACTCATTGGTCCTTCTACCACCCTGTCACGACAGTAACACTGCCCATATACACACAGTAGGAAGAGAGTCCTAATGTCCTCGTACCACTACTCGAGGACTAAAGTTCGGAACTCTCTCAAAGAAGAAAGAGCATAAAACGGTCTCGAACCCGAAATTCCTCTGCGTCCGCAATCGACAATCTGTCAACTGCCTCTTCATACACTCTGACAATGTGGTGCTCCAATCAAATAGTTGTGCATTTAAGCAATGGACTTCATAGTTAACCTGTGCCTGGGACGCCTAATATAGAGCCATAGAACCAGTAATTTGCCCAATAAGCAACACTATCTCCTGTAGCAATAAGTTAATAATCTTCCTTATGGGCACCTTTGAGCTTGAGCAGTTTGTATCAGCCGCACAGTAAAGACCTATCAATTTCTCTATGTTATGCGGCCTCGAAGGAAAAGTTTGGAAGTTGACTGGTTCCTCTCTCCTAGAGAGGCCAGTCAAAAAATATATGTCCTCAGTCAAGGGAACCAATGACTACCCCACTAACATGAATGCCTCTGCATTCAGATGCCAATAGTCAACCAAGGAATTCAACAACCTAGGTTGTGCCCACATAAAAGGACATAAGAAAAACTTGAGAAACCCACATTGCATCAAGGCAACCATAGCATTGGGGTCTTCCCCGACCAATTCACTAACATCCTCATTCTCTCTTTGTCCCTATTGAACATACATCCTGCAAAACACCAAGGTTCAGGAGGGTTAACCCTTGTTTTTTATTCCTTTTTCATTCAATAAGGGGGTCCACGTGAGCTATAATAGTGATAGTCACGTGTACACACGTGTAGAGTTTACTCTTCCTGACTGTACATGAGGCCTGTCCTGATATATCCCACATGGACCTAGGGCTAACGTTTTGAAGGTCGACACCGCCCAAAAAAATGAAACCTAAAGAAAAAATAAAGACTTAAAATGCAAGATAAGAGAGTTTGTACTTACTTGGTCCAGACAGATGGTCGTTTCGTCCACTGTAGCTCCCAGAATCATCGCTTTTATCAAAGGGGGATTTTTGGTTCCAGAGTCAATTTCCAAATCAACAATGGTGATAATGAGCTATCAACTTCTATTTATAGACTTTTGGGCCTCTTTTTGTCACTTTTTTGGTGCCCCTGATCATGTTTTTCAAACCAAAAACCATTTAGAGTTATTCAGGAGTTGCATTGGGGAGTATGATCGGGTATTGGGACATTTTTTTGGAATTTTGGGTAATTTTCGATGGTCCGTGGAAAAACAATTCGAGTATCAACTTGAGAATGTAAGTTAGGTTTCTACCCTGACTTTTGTTTCTTGTTGTCTTTTTTCCTTTGCCATAGGATCAATCCCATCAGGTTGCAACACAAAACCATCTTTGTTGCTTTAGAAGTGTCACAAGTTGGTGGTAGATATTACTGGAACATGGACGCCCTAGGTAGATCATGTTTGCATTATGGTGTCCATGTTGTCTCTAATAACTGTAGGCTCGAGAGTCCTTGTTATTTTTCATGATTACGAGTTTGAGACTCATCTGCATGATTCTTTTCTACTCTTGACCTCACCCTCGGGACTCCCAAAAGACATAACGATTATTATTTTAATCCCTTTAGACCCTCTAAACATGAAACGATTGTTGAGCAATCTTGTGGCCTTTCACGCTCGTTAAACTGAAATTTGAAGTCACGTCTATCCGGTGGTAGTTTACCCCTTTTTCGGTCTAGACAGTCAACTTTATGAACAAACGTATACTCTATGGAACTTCGGTTCTCTAGAAGAGTACTCTTAGGTATTATTTTAACCCTTTTTTGGGCCCGAGGGACTAAATTTATGAAAAAGGAACCCCCACGGAGGCCATAGTTAATCTCTTTTCATACTCCCTAAAATTGAAAATATTTTCGAGTGACCTTATTCTTTCACACTTGTTAAAATGGTCTAGAATAACATTCTTGACGGAGTCCATAGTTAATATTTTTTAAGACTCCTTAAAAATGAAAAAATGGCCGAGTGATATTGTCTTTGTCACACTTGTTAAAATGGTTTTGAATAGATGTCTTGTTGGTGCTAGTTTACCCCTTTTTCGAACTGACTAGACTACCTTCGAAAAAGGTACCCCAATGGAGTCTCCTTTTATGTTTTTCTAGACTCTCTAAATATGAAAAACCACCGAGCCTACCTTCTCTAGGCTCGTTAAACTTACATTGAAGGATGTTACCATTGTGTGTTTTGTTAACTACATTTGCATACCTGTGTGTTTGGTCTAAATGCTGGCTCCATGTTGCTCTCAATTGAACTATCTAAAGCATACCTTAAATGCAAGCCTTGTAGCACTTTTCCTGTGCGTCTTGACACCTTTGGCCCCTCGAGGATTTCTCCCGAGTATCATTATTATGAACATGAGTCTTGTGCTTGCACCTTGAAATTGTATGTTTGTAAAACTCGTTCCTCCATTGTAACATAACGTTCCTTTATTCTTTTTTCCAAAAATCATTGAAAAAGACAAAAAAATCAAATATACCCCAAAAAGAGGAAGGGAAAAGTATTTTCTTTATTGGCAGCACAATAAGTCACCCTTGGATAAATCACATCTATCCATTTTTTTGTCAAAATATGGGATGTAATACGACCTTAGGAAGTTGTTCTCGCTACATAGAGCTATCTCCTCCTCTGTTTGGTTATTCTTCCAAACATATGGAGAGTTTGTGTTGCCTCCTGCTTCGTAAACTTATGATTAATGACATGTTGTCTGAGTCTCATCATTTGTCATGTTGCTGTCCAAGGGAAGTTTCTTCCAAGCCTGAGTCAGCCCCTCTGTAGTTTGTCTCTTTCCCTCATACCCAACCATCCTGAATGTCCAATCAAGTCTTTGTTCGAAATCAATGAAGCCTTCAGTCTGATCATCAAGATTCTCTAGTCCATGATCGACGAGTCGTCGAAGACCTCTGGGAAGTGAAGTCGTACACTCATATTGCACTCCTAATCGAGTTTTGAATATTTTGAATTTGTTGCTCGAGCTCTGAAGCCCTCATCTCCAACCATTAGGCATTATCAGCTTCTAAGAAGATGGATACTTTACATGTATATCTTTTTTATTTCGAGATGTAGCTCCGTTGTGTATTGTTCGTGGCTACACTTTATATAGTTGTATGACATGGATCTATAGTGTATTTGATTGGTATCCATGTTTTTATTTTATCTCGAGCATGGGTATGCCCACCTCGGTGAGACAATTTCTATTTTTGCAGATGACGCCTCCCAATTTCTGGTCCCTGGGCTCACTTTTTCGGCACATTAGTAAAGATTGGTAATGTATTTCAGCCATCAGATTCTCTTCTAACCTCACAGATTAGGGGGCATATGTTATAAACCTAATTTTCACCATACATGCTTACCTATCATTAGGCCATCTCAGATCCATTCTTTTCCAAAGCATTATTGAACAACTCTTCTTAAAAACACCTTTTATAAAGGCCCACATGCCCTGTTCTATTACTGCATGTGTGTACATGCTTGTTGACCCAAAACAACCTGTGTGTACCTACAAAAGAACAAAAAGGGAAAGTTTTCGGTGAAACACACATCTTTGGGTGAGTTAACTGAATCTTTTGGCCATGCATGGATGAGGGTTCGTCCAAATACCTATCTTTTTCTAGCCTATAAAAGAAGGGTTAGGGGTCCCATTTGGAAGAAGAAAATCATAGTAAAGAAACTATACCCGATTGTACATTCCCTTTGTCCTAACCCTTTATCCATCCTCATGCAAAGAGAAATACAAAGAAAATAAGTTGGAGGACAGTTGAAGAGGATCCCAGGACCAGGTTCGTGGAGTAGTGACCGACTTCATCATTGTAAGTTGATTTGTTGAAGTTAATAACAAAGAGATAGTTTTCCCATCCCACCATATGAGGTTATTATGATTTGTTGTATACTTGTTTATTGAATCTCTAACCCATTAATATATATATCGAATGGATGCGGAGTTTGTTGTTTGTTTTGTGTGAATGCAGGTCAGCCTTGGGAAAAGAGCTGCAATCAAAAAACAATCAAGCGTAAGGAAGGATATACATCGGACAACCATAATAAGGTATTCTCACTAAACTATGTATTTTCTTAAGAATAATGGGGATTAGGTCTGGGACAACAGTAGAAAGTAGATATCTTTAGGTCTTTTCTGCATGCATATTTCAACCCTAATTGCTAGTCCGTAGAGGGATTTCCCACTCACAACAAGGGGGGAGAGGGAGGGAGGGAGAGAGGAAAAGAGAAGGGGTGAGAGAAGAGGGGAGTGGGGGAAGAGAGGGAGAGAGTGGGACATAGAGAGGGATAGGGGTTGAGAGAGAGAGAGACAGGTGCAAAGAGAGAGGGAGATGGGGAGAGAGGGGGATATATATATATATATACATATATATATATATACACACACACACACACACA
>ML830736.1:55737-72297 GCA_009831015.1 Picea engelmannii | reverse complement strand
GAGGGTGGGAGAGAGAGGGAGAGAGAAAGAGAGAGATCAGGGGGAGAGAGAGAGAGAGAGAGAGAAAGAGAGAGAGACATAAGGGAAGAGAGAGGGAGATATGGAGTGGGAAAAGGAGGGAGAGGGAGATAAATTGATAGAGAGAGAGAGGGAGAGAGAGAGAGAGAGAGAGAGAGATACACACACATAGAGACAGAGGGAGGAAGGGAGATAAAAGATTTAGAAAGATTTTGAGAGAGGGATAGAGGGAGAGATAGAGATAGAGGGAGTGCGAGAGAGAAGAGGGGTACAGGGAGACGAAGAGAGAGAGAGAGGGTGTTATAACCCTAATTTTCACCATACATGCTTACCTGGCATCAGGCCATCTCATATCCCTTCTTTTCCAAAGAACTGCTGAAAAACTCTTTAAAAAACCTCTTGTATAAGAGCCCACAAGCCCTACTCCATTACTGCATGCGTGTACACACTAGCTGACATAAAACGGCCCGCGTGTACCTACAAAAGCATGAAAAAATGAAATTTGTTGATGGAACACACAGCTTTGGGTGAGTTAACTAAATCTTCTAGCCATGCATGGCTGAGGGTTCATCCAAATACCTAGCTTCTTCTAGCCTATAAAATAAGGGTTAGGGTTCCTATTTGGAGGAGGAGAATAATAGTAAAGAAACTCTACCCAATTGCACATTCCCATTGTCCCAACCCTTTAGCCATCCTTGTGCAAAGAGAGATACAAATAAAAGAAGTTGGAGGACATTTGAAGAGGAGCCCAGGATCAGGTTCATGGAGAAGTGGCCGGTCTCGACATTGTAAGTTGATTCATAAAAGTTAATAATAAAGAAATGCTTTTCCCATCCCACTATAAGAGTTCTTCATAGTTTAGTGAATATATGTTTGAATCTTTAACCCATTAATCTGTAGAACAAATGCATGTAGATATTGTTTCTTGTTTTGTACACAGTTCAGTCTTAGGAGGATAGTTTCTAGCAAGCGATCAAGCATGAAGAAGGATTGACATCAAACATCTGGAACAAGGTATGTTCATTTAACCATGTATTTTCTTAAAAGAAATGGGGATTAGGTTTAGGACAATGGTAGAAAGTAGGATTCCTTCGATCTTATCTGCATGCATAATATAACCCTAAGTACTAGTCCGTAGGGGGATTTCCCACCACAACAAAATTGGTGACCATACTGGGGAAGTCTCTAGTGTTCCTGGGAATATTTTTGGGTATTTTTAAAAGACTGGTTTTCTTTCCTGTTTTTTGAAGTTTCTGCCAAGTCTGAGCTAACAGAGATTCTGGTCTTCCATACCAGTCATCTCTTTTCTTTGCTTGACTATGTTTTTTTGACACCGAAAGAGGTACATGAAACCTACATAAGGTCTGCACAAGTGTACCCGCACCCTAATTTCTTACGGCCCGCGTGTAAATGCTAGTTGAAGAAATCACAGTAGCATGTATGATTCCAGAAAATTTTTGAGGGAATCATCCTCTTCCCTGTCTGAATTAGTCATTCTCAGGGGTTTTCTGGAATTCTTTATAGTCTTGGTTGTTTTCAGTCTATAACTTAGGGTTCATCTCAGACTGGTTTGTTTTATGAATTTTTTCCTTACATTGTTTTGTTTTTTTTGTTAAAGAAAGTGTTTAAGCCTTCAAAAGATCCTGGTTCTCAGTATTAGTGGTCTCTTCCTAGTTTGGATCATCTATTTTTTATTTGTTTCAAATTTTTAGAGATACACGTGGCCTATATAAGGCCAGCATGCGTGTACACGCCCTCTGGCTCTACACAGCTCGCGTGCACATGCTTGTTGTTTAATTTTCAGTAGTGTGCTTGTGAAGGATAGTTTTTGTTGACGGTGAGGCAGTCATATTTTCCCTTGACAAGAGTTATACCTCTCAGGTTTTTGAATCTCTATCCTAGAAATTAATAGCTTAGGTTTGATCTCATCCATAGCTTTCTTTTTTCATTTAAAAGTTTTTCATCAAAGTTTTCTTTAGGATTTTTAGATAAGTGTGAGAGTCATTTTTTAAGTTGCTAGTGTGTGATTTCTTGAAGTGATTCTTTGTGATCTACGATTAGGCCAAAAGTTTTTCTTGGTTTTTGACTTGTTGATATTTTTCGTTTTCACTTTTTGAGCATTCGAATAAAATAAAAAAATCTTGCATTTCTTTGTTTGGTTAAAAAGTGTTGTTTTGCATTAGTAACCAGGGAAAAGTCTTTTCTTTCTTAAGTTCTTGATATTTTAATTAGATCATAAGTAGCTCGTAGTTGAGTGAAATTATGCTTTAAGTTCATTGTTCAAAAGATCTTAGAAATTAAAAAAAAAAAAAAAAATTGAAGTTGTTGAAAATTTGCATTAAGTGAACGTTTTTGTTTCCATCTTTCTGTTCATTTTTACTTTCATCTTTCAAACATCACTAGTTTCGCTTTCATACCCTTTGACGTAAGACATGTCATAAAATTAATGTTAAATCTAAAATTCATTAGACTTTTATGTTTGTAGGGTTAACCAACTAGTTCAGGATTAGGGCCTTGGATTAGGTTGGAGAGGAAACTCTTCAAGGCCATTAAAATCAAACATTGGAGTCTGAGTTAGGGAGTGTCCAAGTATAGTATCGTGAAATTTATCTAGGACCCCCCTCTAATAGAGGGGATAAACATGAGGTCATGTGCGGAAAGGTAGTGGATATAACCCCTCCAAAGATGGACCAATCGTAGTGGAGAACACATACAGAGGGCTTGTCTTGGGATTCCGTCGATTGAATTTTACATGAAGCTTCATGGGTGTTGAGTCCATTTGAGGTCCTTAGTTGTCTTCCATACCACTTTCTCTTGATACCCTTGACAGGTTTCAGGATCAATACCCTGCTCATTGTGGTCTACCTGATTTTCGACTGTACCCGCCTGGTGACTGTTCGTGCGCTGGCAACCTAGTTGCCTATATTTTTTAGGGACATACACAGGTGACTGTGGGGTTATACCATGGTACCTAGCACAAACATCGGGCCACAATTTGTAGATTATACCTGAAGGGTTCTTCCATGTTCGATTTTCACTTGCACCGGTAAGTTTCTCTAGTGTTGGTTGTTATAACTATTCTTCCAATTAATTTAGTGTTTTCCTGTCTTATCTTAAAGGGACATTTTTAGTGTGTGTTGTTTTTGAATGACTAGAACACCCTAGAGTGTCTTTGATATTCTCACACAGTGGAGGATCACAAGCTCCACTGGTCACAAATTATTCTTGGCCTACCGCTAGTTACACTGGAGCCACCCCCACCACCACTAAGGCGAAAGTTAGACCAGCAAGGGTATTTTGAAGCGACCGGGTCACATGAAATTGTGCCTGACCAACATCCAGAGGAATAGACCATTTTAGACCTTGGAGCAAAATATTTTGTTCTGGTTGAAACCTCCACCACTAATCTTTTGGCACCCACCATCATACTGATTCATCCTTACGAGTGCCATATAGTGTCGCACGCGACAATGGAAACAAATGTTGTTACTCCTTCAGGGAATTCTTCAATTCCCACTGTGGTTGTCACCACAGGAGAGTTTCCACCTCCTAACCCACCATCACCGGTCCGAGCCACCATGGTATTGACTGCCTCTACATCACACAGTGGTCCGATCCCTTCTCTAGCAGCGGCCATAACCCCTTTCACACCAAGTACGATAGGCCCTCTGTTCTCATATGGGATGCCTAGTTCAGGTACAAGTCTTGTACTTTCCTACTCCACTTCACAGAATTTAGGTCTAGGGGTAGGGAGATCCAACACTCCTTTGCAAGGACACATGGGTGGAACTCCTACTCATTTTAATGATTTCCCTTACAATGGAGGTCATATACCTCCTTCGTCCCCTTCACTCGGTGGTACGCATCAACAATCCACCGGGCCACCTGCACACCATAGTTTACTTGGAGCAGGGAGTCAAGGACCACCTCCACATAATATTCCGATAGGTTCGACACCATTTTCTTTGTTCGATGCATTTGGTAACAACACCTTTTCATCTTCTACTTTCCCAACTGGGGGAAACCCTAGTTTCAGATAACCTATTCCTATGCAAGGTACTATTCCTGCACAGGGGGCACACCCAGGAACTTCTTCTGCATTAGGGCCTTCGAATTCTTGGCAGGGATCCAGTCCCTCATCGGGAATGCCAATCTGGGGTAATTATTTTCACAATCAATGGAACCCCGGACAAAGCACTATGCCTATCCCCATGGGATCGAGATGGGGCAATCCTTCCCAAAGTCCTTCGAATGTAATGCATGCCCAACCATCTATGTCCTATTTTGGAAATCATTCAATGATGTCTCCTCACATGAAAAATCCATACGCTAGCCATGGCCATGGTTTTTACCAGAACCCAGGCCAGCAGTTGAACTTTTCCTGGAAACCTGGTGCCAGCCAAACTCCAGGCCCCTTTTTCTCAGATTATCACCAACAACCCAAACTACCCTTCCTGGCAACCTTGCATTTTCCAGACTTGACAACTTTGTTGAATGAACCTATTTGTCATGATCCTCATTGGCCTCCTATGCCAATGAAGTTTCCCTCAGACATCCCAAAGTTCGAAGCCAAGCCTAACAAAGATCCAGGAGATCATGTGACTACTTTCCATCTTTGGTGCTCATCTAACTTGTTGAAAGACGAATCCGTACAGTTGTGATTGTTTCAACGTACTCTCAATGGGAGTGCCACAAAATGGTACATTGAGCTCGATCACTCAAGATACTCTTCCTTCAGTGAATTGGCAATGGATTTCCTAAACCATTTCCAGCTACCTATGAGATACAATGCTGGCACCGAATTGCTGGCCAATTTCTCACAAACAAAAGCGGACCATATCTATGATTACATCCAAGAATGGAGACATCGAAAGAGTTTAATTAAGGTACCAGTCCCACCAGCATTCTTTCTCAAGTGGTTCTTTAAGTCTTTGATGCCACAATTTTCCAAAGACATCGCGACATCGGGAGTATTTTCCGAAGAAGACACCATCATGAGATCTCAACAACTTGAGATAATCTATTCTCAGTCCGATTTATTATACGAGATATTTCTATATGTTCCACGCTCAATACTTGATAACACCAGACAGAGAGTTGGACCACATGCCAATGGTATCGTTGGTTCAGCACAAACAAAGCCCGCTAAGAAATTGATGAAGCAGTTGCAGCAATTGTCTATACAACACACAACAGCTAGCCAAACTACTGCTTTGGTTGTTCCCCCTAACAAAACATCGGATGTACACACAGTGCAATCAACTAATCCAAAGGCCACCCAACATCCTGAAGGAAATAAAAAACAATGAAAGAAGGGTAAGGGGGATAAGAGACCCACTGATAATGCTGGCGGTGGAAATACTGAGAAATGGAAGGCGAGGTATCTATGCAACTTGTGCATGGAAGACCACCCGACCCATCTATGTCCTTGGCTTGTAGAAGCCCATAATTTTGTGACGTAGAAACAACCTACTGTGTTAACCAATCCATTTCAACATGGAAAAAATCTAACCCAAGCCTCTACAAGCAGAGAAGGGGGCAGCCAAGGACCTTCTCCATCTTAGAACAACCTCGCATCCGCGAATTTATATATGGTGACGGGTTATTCTTTTATATTAACTAGAGAACGTGAGTATAGTAAACCAAGCACTTCTGAGAAGGGAAAAGAAGCCGAACTCCCATATCTTCCTCTACATATTGAGAATACATTGGGAAAAACAATGACATGCATCCCCAAAGGTGTGTTCAAAAAAGATTCTCACAACCCAAATGCAAGGGCCACCCAGAACTATTCTGTGGTTGAATATTTATCACAAACCCCTTGTGCGATGTCCACTTTGGAGGTCCTCCAAATCTTCCCTTACCAGAGGAAATCCTTGTTAACCGCTTTAGGATCTACTGAGACATGTAATCCAGGTACAATCATGTTGGATACAACCCACCTAAAACCTCGCCTGCCTTACCACATAGCATTTCAGATAGTAGTGGCTTATCCCATGAAAACTTTTACTTAGAATATCTTCCACACGGTGGTTTATGAGGGAGCCTTGACATGCGTTATGTCATTGGCATGTTAGAAGGTCATTGACCAACCCATTTTGTCTCTGTCACCTACTCTCCTCACTGCTTTCGATGGTCATTCATTTCAACCACATGGTATCATTCCCTCTTTCCCCGTGCAGTTAGGAGGGAAGATCATGTTTGTCGAGGTAGAGGTAGTCGATGCACCTCTTGACTATAACCTCTTGTTAGGAAGGAGTTCGACTTATGTCATGCAATATGTGGTTGCTAAATTTTTTTGGGTCTTGTTGTTTCCACATGAGGGCTGGATAGTGACCATCAATCAATTGTCTTTCTCCAGATCTGACCCTTCATTGGGTGTGTCTGCGGTCTTGATGATTGATAATCCTCAACCAAGTGTAGTCAATGTAGGGGTTGGCTTGTTCCCATATTTGATGGGTACCTTCGATTACTCGCCCCCTCAAGGCGATGTCAAGTTCATATCCGATCACCATAAGGTCGATATTTTCCAAGTTTTGTGATTTCTCATGACTTACTTCACCGATCTGTGGATACTTCCTTCCCCATCAACCATGATGGAGAGGAAAGGGCATCCGAGCATGTCCATGCCCTTGTCCGCAGCTAAAGTACCGTACTCTTTAGTCCAACAAGCTTCAGCCAACCTAGATCCAACTCCTGCACAAGATTTCGATTCGCTTCTCAAGCCTATTTGGGCTCAAGGTTCTCTTGCTAACACAGATTCATTAGACTTAGTCTTGCCCTTTGACAAAGCAGTAATTGAAACAATGACTAGTCCAGAAAAACCCTGGGATGATCTTCATCACAGATCATACTTCCTCCTAGAGTTAAGTAGAATCGAGGCTAGAGAATTCACCTTGACTATGACTGGAGATAGGTCTTGTCCTATTAATCCATTAGCTACACATGAGGTCTATGTTGAGGGAAATATGGAAACCATCGCTCAAACCATATCGATGAATATGGGAGGAGAGAGAGAGAGAGATGGAGAGAGAGAGAAGGAGAGATGGAGAGAGAGAGAGAGGTAGGGAGAGATAGAGAGGGAGATTGAGAGAGGGAGGGTGGGAGGGAGTTCAAGTGGGCATGTGTTATAACCCTAATTTGCACCATACATGCTTCCCTGGCATTAGGCCATCTCAGATCCCTTCTTTGCCAAAGCACTGCTAAACAAATCTTCTTAAAAACACTTTTTATAAAGGCCCACGCACCCTGCTCTATTACTGCATGTGTGTACATGCTTACTAACCCAAAACAACCCAAGTGTACCTACAAAAGCATGAAAAAAGGAAAGTTGTCGATGGAACACATAGCTTTGGGTGAGTTAACTGAACCTTCCGGCCATGCATGGCCGAGGGTTCACCCAAATACCTAGCTTCTTCTAGCTTATAAAAGAAGGGTTAAGGGTCCTATTTGGAAGAGGAAAATCATAGTAAAGAAACTATACCCAATTGTATATTGACTTTGTCCCAACCCTTTAGCCATCCTCGTGCAAAGAAAAATACAGAGAAAAGAAGTTGGAGGACAGTTGAAGAGGAGCCCAGAAGCAGGTTCATGGAGAAGCGGTCGACTTCATCATTATAAGATGATTTGTTGAAGTTAATAATAAAGAGATACTTTTCCCGTCCCACCATATGAGCTTCTTATGATTTGTTGTATACTTGTTTATCGAATATCTAACCCATTAATCTATATATCAAGTGCATGCGAAGGTTGTTGTTTATTTTGTGTGAATGCAGATCAGCCTTGGGAGGAGAGTTGGAATCAAAAAATGATCAAGCGTAAGGAAGGATCTACATCAAATGCCCGGAATAAGGTATGCTCACTTATCTATGTATTTTCTTAAGAATAATGGGGATTAGGTCTGGTACGATGGTAGAAAGTAGAGATCTTTAGGTATTTTCTGCATGCATATTTCAACCCTAATTTCTAGTCTGTAGAGGGATTTCCCACTCACAATAGAATTGGCAACCATACTGGGGAGATCTCTAGGGTTCCTAGGGATATTTTTGGGTATTTTTAAGAACCGGTTTCATTTCCCTATTTTAAAAGTTGCTACAAAAGTCTGAGCTAACAGAGATTATGGTCTTCCATACCAGTTATCTCTATTTCTTTGCTTGACTGTGATTTTTCCAAGACCCTCAGAGGTACACGCGGCCTTTATAAGGTTTACATGTGTGTACCCGCGCCCTACATTCTCACAGCCCGCATGTACACGCTAGCCGAGGAAGTGAAAGTCGCATGTAGATTCCAGAAAATTGCTTTTAAAGAGGAAACCATCCTCTTCCTTGTCAGAAGTAGTCCTTCTCAGGTATTTTATGGAACTCTTTCTAGTCTTTGTTGCTTGTAGTCTGTATCTTAGGTTTCACCTCGAATTGGTTTGTTCTATGAAGTTTTCCTTGATTTGTTTTCTTTTTATGTTAAAGAAAGTATTTGAGTCTTCAAGAGATTTTGTTTTTCAGTACCAACAATCTCCTCCTGGGATGGCTTTCTTGTCTTTTTGTTTTTATTTCAGAGTTTTAGAGATAAACGCAGCCTGTATAAGGCTAGCATGCGTGTACACACACTTTGACTTTACACATCTCGTGTGCAAAAACTTGTTTTTGAACTGTCAGTTGTGTGCTTGAGAAGAAGTTTATGTTGAAGGTGAGGAAGTCATCCTTTCCTTTGAAAAGAGCTATACTTCTTAGGTTTCTTTGGGTCTCTGTCATAGTGTTCAGTATCTTAGGTTTGATCACTACAATACCTTTCTTTTTCATTTATAAGTTTTCCTCAAAATTTTCTTTTATAGCATTTTTAGACAAGTGTGAGAGTCCATTTTTAAAATTTGCTTGTGTGTTATTTTTGGCATGAATCTTTGCGATCTGCGCTTAGGCCAGAATGTTTTTCTTGGTTTTGACTTGTTGGTATTTTTTTTTTTTTTCTTTGCAAGCATTCAAATAAAAAAAAAAACTTGTATTTCTTTGATTGGTTAAAAAAGTGTTGTTTTGCATTAGTAACCAGGGAAACATATTTTCTTTCATAAGTTCTTGGAAGTTTACTTATATCATAAGTAGCTCGTAGTCAAGTGAAATCTTTCTTTGAGTTTTTTGTTCAAAGATCTTAGAAAACAAATTTAAGTTTGAAAAGTTGTTTAAAGAAAAAGTTTTTTTTTCCAAGATTTCTTTTTATTTTACTTTCGTCTTGCAAACATCATTAGTTTCACTTTCATAGACTTTGATGTAATAAAATCCATAAAATTAACGCTAAATCTAAAAGTCATTAGACTTTTTATGTTTGTAGGGTCAACCAACTAGCTTAGGGTTAGGGCCTTGAATTAGGTTGAAGAGGAAACTCTTCAAGCCCATTAAAATCAAACATTGGAGTCTAAGTTAGGTAGTGTCAAAGTCCAGTATCATGAAAGTTATCCAGGACCCCCCTCTAACACAGGGACTAAACATGAGGTCACATGTGGAAAGGTAGTAGAGATAACCCCTCCAAAACTGGACCAATCGTAGTGGAGAACACATATAGAGGGCTTGTTTTGGGATTTCGTCGATTGCATTTGCCATGGAGCTTCGTGGGTCTCAAATCCGTTCGAGGTCCTTAGTTGTCTTCCATACCACTTTATTTCGATACCCTTGATAGGTTTCGGGCTCAATACCTTTCTCATTGTGTTCTACCCGACTTTCAACTATACCCGCCTAGTGATTGTTCGCGCACTGAAAACCTAGTTGCCTATATTCTTAGGGACATACACAGGTGACTGCGGGGGTATACCTTGGTACCTAGTATAGACATTGGGCAATGCTTTGCATATTATACCCAGAGGGTGCTTCTATGTTCGAGTTGTACTTGCACCGGTAAGTTTCTCTAGTGTTGGTTGTTGTAACTGTTCTTCCAATTAGTTTAGTGTTTTCTTGTCTTATCTTGTAGGGAATTTTTAGTGTGTGTTGTTTTTTGAATGATTAGACAGCCCTAGACTATCATTTGATCTTCTCACATAGTGGAGGATCACAAGATATGTTGGTCACGAAGGATTCTTGTCCTATCACCGGTTACACTAGAGCCCCCCCTTCCACCACTAAGGCAAAAGATAGAAAACCAAGGGTATTTTGAAGCGATCGGGTCACAAGAAATTGTGCCCGACCAACATCCAGAGGAATCAACTATTTTAGACTTTGGAGAGAAATCTCTTGGTCCACCTAAAACCTCAACCACTGATATTTTGGCACCCATAATTGTATCGATTCATCCTTATAAGTGCCATACAATGTTGCATGCAACAATGGAAACAAATGTTGCTACTCCTCCTGGGAATTCTTCAATTCCCACTACAATTGTCACCACAGGAGAGTTTTCACCTCCTAACCCACTGTCACTGGTCTAAGCCACCATGGTCTCGGTTGCCTCTAGCTTGCACAATGGTCTGATCCTATTTATGGTGGAAACCACTACCCCTTTCCCACCAAGTGCGACAGGCCCTCCGTTCTCATACGGGATGCCTAGTTCAGGCACAAGTCCTGTACTTTCCTACTCCACTTCACAAAATTCAGGTCTGGGGGTAGGGAGCTCTAATGATCCTCTGTAAGGTCACATAGGGGGTACTCCTTCTCCTTTTAATGTTTTCCCTTATGGGGGAGGTCATATACCTCCTTCGTCCCCTTCACTCGATGGCACACAGTAGCCATCCGTCGGGCCACCTGCACACCATAGTTTACTTGGAGCAGGGAGTCAAGGACCACCTTTGCATAATATGCTGGTAAGTTCAACACCATTTTCTTTTTTTGGTGCATTTGGTAACAATTCCTTCTCGTCATCTACCTTCCCGACTGGGGGAAACCCAAGTTTCGGACAACCTATTCCTATGCAGGATATTATTCCTACACAGGGGACAAACCTAGGAACTTCTTCCACATTAGGGCCTTGGAATTCTTGGCAAGGATCCATTCCTGCATCAGGAATTCCAATCTAGGTAAATTCTTTTCACAGTCAATGGAACCTTAGACAAGGTACTATGACCATCCCTACAGGACCGACATGGGGCAACCCTTCCCAAAGTCCTCTGAATTTAATGCACGCCCATCCATCTACATCCTATTTTGGGAATTAGCCGATGATGTCTCCTCACATGAAAAATCCATACACTGGTCATTGCCATGGTTTTTACCAAAACCCAAGCCAGCAACCGAACTTTTCCTGGCAACCTGGTGCCAGTCAAACTCCAAGCCCCTTTTTCCCAAGTTATCACCAACAATCCAAACTACCTTTCCTGACAACCTTGCATTTGCCACATTTGACAAGGTTGTTGAATGATCCTATCTTTCATGATCTGTGTTGGCCTCCTATTGCAGTGAAGTTTCCTTCAAATATACTAAAGTTCGAAGCCAAGCCTAACGAAGATCCAGGTGATCATGTGACTACCTTCCACCTTTGGTGCTCATCTAACTCATTGAAAAATGACTCCGTACAGTTGTGATTGTTTCAATGTACTCTCATTGGGAGTGTTGTGAAATGGTACATTGAGCTCGACCGCTCAAGATACTCTTCCTTCGGCAAATTGGCAATGGCCTTCCTAAACCATTTCCAATTACCTGTGAGATATGATGTCGGCACAGAATTTTTGGCCAATTTCTCACAAACAAAAGAGAACCATATCTTGCATCACATCCGAGAATGGAGACACTGGAAGAGTTTAATTAAGGTACGAGCCCCACCAACATTCATGCTCGAGTTGTTCCTTAAGTCTTTGGTCCCACAATTATCCAAAGACGTCGCAACTTCAAGAGTGTTTTTCAAAGAATACGCCATCATGAAAGCTCAAGATATTGAGCTCATCTATTCTCAGTCTGGTTTATTATACGAGATCTTGCCAGATTCACCATGCTCAATACTTGATAAAACCAAATAGAGAGTTGGACCACATGCTAATGGTGTTCTTGGTTCAGCAGAAGGAAATCCCATTGAGCAACTGATGAAGCAGTTGCAACAATTGTCTATACAACACATAGCGGCCAACCAAACTACTTCTTTGGCTGCTCCTCCTACTCAAACGTTGGATGTAAACACAGTGCAATTGAAAAATCCAATGTCCACCCAACAGCCTAAAGGAAAGAAAAAACAAAGAAAGAAGGGCAAGGGGGATAAGAAACCCACTGATAATGTTGGTGGGGGGAACACTAAGAAACGAAAGGCCAGGTATCTATGCAACCTATGCACGGAAGACCACCTGACCCACCTATGTCCCTGTCTTGTAGAGGCCCAAAATTTTGTGACACAACAATAGCCTCTTGTTGTAACCAATCCATTTCAACATGGACAAAACCTAACCCAATCCTCTACAAGCACGGAAGGGGGAAACCAAGGACCCTCTCCATCTTCAAACAATCCCACATCCGTGAATGTATATATGATGAAGGGTTATGCTTTCATATCCACTAGAGCGCATGACTACAGTAAACCAAGCACTTCTAAGAAGGGCAAAGAAGTTGAACTCCCACCTCTTCCTCTACAAATTCAGAGGACTTTGGGTGAAAAAATGACACGCATCCCAAAAGGTGTGTTCAAAAAATATTCTCACAACCCAAATGCAAGGGCCGCCCAGAACTATTCTGTGGTGGAATATTTGTCTCAAACCCCTTGTGCGATGTCCACTTTGGAGGTCATCCAAATATTCCCTTCCTAAAGGAAATATTTGTTAGCCGCTCTAGGATATACCAAGACTTGTAATCTTGGTACCATCATGCTAGATACAACCGACTTAAAACCTCGTCTTCCATACCACGTAGTATTTCAAATAGTAGTGTCTCACCCCACGAAAATTTTTATTCAAAATATTTTCCACATGGTGGTTGATTAAGGCGCTTCGACATGCGTTATGTCGTTGGCATGTTGGAAGGCCATTGGCCAGCCCATTTTGTCTCCATCACCCACTCCTCTCACTACTTTCGATGGTCATCCTTTCCAACCACATGGTATCATTCCCTCTTTTCCCATGCAATTGGGAGGGAAGACCATGTTCGTTGAGGTAGAGATAGTCGACATGTCTCTCGACTACAATCTTTTGCTAGGAAGGAGTTGGAATTATGCCATGCAAGCAGTGGTTGCTACAATTTTCTGGGTCCTGTTGTTTCCACACGAGGACTGGATTATGACCATTGATCAATTGTCTTTCTCCAGATTTGACCCTTCATTGGGGGTGTCCGCGGCCCCAATGATTGATAATCCTCAACTAGGCATAGTCAATTTAGGGGTTGGTTTGTGCCCATCTTTGATTGGTACCTTCAATTACCCGCCCCCTCAAGGCGATGTTAATTTCATATCCGACCACCATAAGTTTGAGATTTTACAAGTTTCATCATTTCACACGACTTGCTTCACCAATCCATGGACACTTCCTTCCCCATCGGCCATGATGAAGGGGACAGGGAATCCAGGCATGTCCATGCCCTTGTTCGTAGCTGAAGTAGCATACTCTTTAGTCCAGCAAGATTCAACCAACCCAGATCCAACTCCTACATAAGAGTTCGATATGCTTCTCGAGCCTATTTGGGCTCAAGGTTCTCTTGCTAACACCAATTCGTTAGACTTATTCTTGCCCTTTGAAGAAGTAGTAATTGAAGCAATGACTATTTTGGACAAACCCTGGGATGATCTTCATCACAGATCATACTTCCTCCCAGCGTTAAGTAGAATCGAGGCTGGAGAATTTACCTTGACTATGATTGGAGATAGGTCTTGTCCTATTAATCCCTTAGCTACACACGAGGTCTATGCTCAAGGTAATATGGAAACCATCACTGAAACCATACCGATCAATATCTCTAGAACCGTTAGCGTCATGGAGAATGTTTTCGTCAGAGATGACTGCTCCCCCGGAAAGATTCAAATCTACACAAATCTCTTTAAATAATTCTGTGAAATTTTTGCCTAGTATTACGATGAAATGCCATGCATCGATCCAAAAATAGTTGAACATGAAATCACAACTTATCCAGATGCTAAGCCTGTCTGGTAGAAGCTTCATCCAGTTAACCCCAAGAAAGAAGCAACCATTAAGGTTGAATTTGAGAAACTACTAAAAGTCGGTTTTATCTATCCTATCCATTTGACCCAACGGGTGTCAAACCCTGTGCCAATCAATAAAAAACAAGGCACGATTCATGTATGTTAAAAATTCCATGATTTGAACAAGGCCTGTCCCAAAGATAATTTTCCCACACCATTCATCGAACAGATAATTGATGAATTTGAGGGTTGTGAGGCCTCATCTTTCATGGATGGTTTTTTGGGATATAACCAAATACAAATCAAACACGAAGACCAACACAAAACATCTTTCATATGTCCATGGGGTACATTTGTGTATTGTAAGATGCCTTTTGGTCTCAAAAATGCTGGAGCCACCTTTCAGTGGGCCATGTCTTTTTCTTTCCATGACCTCAAGCATATAGTTGAGGCTTATTTATATGATTTAGCATCTCGATATCGTAAGATAAAGGATCATCCCACGCACCTCCAACTTATCTTTGAGCATTGTCTCTACTTCTGGATTCGCTTGAATCCAAAAAAGTGAAAATTTTGCGTAACATCAAGATGTTTGTTAGGTTTCATAGTGTCAACAACAGGGATCATGGTCGATCCTCTCAAGGTTGAGGCAATAATTCAGTTCCCCCCCCATGCACAATCCTTCAACTTCAAAGTCTACAGGGCAAGGAGAATTTTTTAAGACACTTCATCGCCAACTATGCTAAGATCACAAAGAGATTTATGCACTTACTGAGGAAAGACGTTCCCTTTCATTGGGACGATGCCACCCAATGCTCTTTTGATGCATTGAAACATGCCCTCACGACTGCCCCTATGCTTCGACCACATGACTATAACAAAGATTTCTTATTATACCTGGCTGCAGTAGAGTCAACCATCGGCATGGTCTTAGTTTAGGAGGATGATCTATTCTTAGAATATGTGATTTATTACCTGAGGCGAGGCCTCGTAGGACTGGAACTTAATTATTCTCATATCAAAAAACTTGCATTGGTAGCAGTCCATGTTGTTCAACGGTTCTGTCATTATGTTTTGTTTCAAAATATCACCCTCATTGTTGTCGTGAATCCATTCCAGTATATGTTGACATGATGAGTAATAGGTAGGAAGATCAGTAGATGGATAGTCGTCCTCCATGATTTTGACTTATATTTCATTTCAGCGAAAGCCAAAAAGTCATTGGTCTTCGCAAAACGTATTTTGGAGCTTTCGGTTGAGTCAGGTGATCTTGTGCCTGAAGAGTCACCTATCTGAGGAGATATGTTCTTTATCACCTCTACGGATCCCTGGTACAGAGATATACTTATCTATCTCCAAACTTTGAAGTGCCCCACCTCTGCTTCTCGTGATGAGCGTCAATGCATATGCCATCAGGCTAAGAATTATCTCATACTTGATGATACATTGTATCAAAGAGGTGTAGACTGCATCCTGTGCCAATGTCTCACTCATGAAGAAGCAGTTATCATGCTTAATGACTACCATATCGGAGCCTATGGCGGTCATTTGTCTGGGTGGGCAACAACCCAAAAGATTCTACGAGCAGGTTACTTCTGGCCCACACTAATCAAAGATTGTATCGAATCGGTCAAGAAGTGCCACCCATGCCAAATCTTCTCTCGGAAGATGAGGGCACATTGTTATTGGATAAATTGGTAGGTGCGAACACTAACAGATCTCCCTAGATCCACCTAGATCTAGAACAAAACACACCACAACATGGTGTTTTCCTTAAGTTTTAGATATTGAATTTACTAACTAAAGAGGGATAGGTGACATACCATTTAAATGTCACTTCCTATCGCCATTGCCATCCTAGCTCCATTCCAATGCTCATACAATGATGAACCTGCAAAAGAATGCAACCAACCATAGTGATAGAAATAGCGTGAACTCAATATAAACCTATGTATGTGATCAAGGAATCATACAATAAAACACAACAAGTTTTATAGGAAAGAATCATATTACTGTATCATATTAAATGTGAAAGAGAGATTACAACCATGGCCTTGATGTCGTAAGGTCCCTTCCAACTATCCTTCATTCCCCACACACTTCCATTCCAATAATTCTGAGAGAAAAGATCTGATATTCACAATCTATCTTGACAAAGGAAAAACTCAAAGATACTCCAACCAAGCTAATAATTCCAAGCCAAATCCAACTTAGCCCTTCTCCATGAGAGCTCATCTCCTTTCTTAAGTTGAAGAGTGTTGTGCCTCTTTCGTCACCTTAGTGAGAAAAATAGAGGTGCTTGCAAGCTTAGTTTGGTTTGCTAAGTAGGACAGTTGTAAGGAAAAGGGTTAGAGAAGGAAATATAAAAGAACAACTCAGAATTAAAATAAGAAATAAAACAACAACTAAACTAATGAGCATAGGGACATAAGGACAAAAGAAACAATAAGACCCATGTCACCAATGGTAAGGTTGATATTAGTGAAAGAAAACACCAAGAAGAAAGAGGACTGTGAGTCC
>ML830736.1:5719-55637 GCA_009831015.1 Picea engelmannii | reverse complement strand
AGAATTAAAATAAGAAATAAAACAACAACTAAACTAATGAGCATAGGGACATAAGGACAAAAGAAACAATAAGACCCATGTCACCAATGGTAAGGTTGATATTAGTGAAAGAAAACACCAAGAAGAAAGAGGACTGTGAGTCCCTTCTTCCTCCAAGGGAGGGTTCTTGGACCCCGACAAATAAGCTCTTCTTACAACTTTGAATGAAAATGGTGAAAGAATTCTTTGCTAATCCACTAAAGGGGTGAGATGGATTTCCCAATGAAATGGTGCTAGTATACTCTTGATGAGAATAGAGGATTCCTCAAGAGAATAGTAGCAACATAACTTTTCTATTGAATTCCTTGAAAAATGAAGTCCACCCATGGACTTTTTATAGCACCTCTTTGAGGTATTGTGCAACCAACTTGTAGTGTGTAAAGAGGCTAATTAGGGAATTTTTAGGTCTTTTACTAGCCACTGAGTTGGATCCAGTCTAGATTTGAGTGTCAAATCAACTTGGAAGATGAACTAGAAGTGGGTGGGAGGCCGACCACTCTCATAAATGTGCCATTCTCAGATGTGCATAGCTTTTAGCGACCACAGTCGCGCATTGGGTGCATGTGTGCTTTTCTTGCATTTCTATTTTGCACATGTGTGTGTGTGCCCTATGTAGTCATAGCACACTTTAATTTTGTCACTGGTTGTATAGTTTTTTACCCTTTGGAAGTGATTTTGTGGTAATTTTGGTCCATGGGTGACCTTATAACTATTTGGTGACGCTGAATTCTTGTAAGCATTTGTGGATGAAATTTCAGTGATAACAGATGCCCCCTGATGGATGAGGTTAGGACCATATGTATAAGAAAAATCCACCAATGTTTCTTCTACTGTGAGTGTCATTGTAAGAGAGAGCGATAGTGGGATTGTCAAGAGTTACCCGTTGGAGGGAGAAGGGAACCTGTAGAACCCAACCTTCTATAAGGTTTGTAAAAATAAACCGTGTACAAACGAGGCGGGCATGCCCCATGCTCGTGTCGTGTAACTCAAAAAGGAATGAGGTGTTGATGTAGACAATTGAAATGCCCTCAAGGGTGGTTGTGATAAAGGCATAAGACAATTCTGCAGAAGAACATACTCTAAACAGTAGGCAATGACATCTGTAAGAAGTATCACAGATTCTATAGGTATTGATAGCCTGGCCAAGTTTAGAGGTCTTCGGTGAATATAAGAAATAACTGCAATAGTCGCAAATTAAGACCCATCGTAACATGAGAAAGTGTTGAAGTTGAATGTTACAGGGGTCAATGAAAGCAGGGAGTAATTATGGTTCTCCCTATGCCATCTGAGACCTCTCAGTGGAAAGGTAATGAGAGTCAAGATATTGTCACCCTTTTGGAAACTGTTCTGATGTCGACAAGAAGGGGGACGTGACTCCAAGAAGCAAAGGGCTTCGTGAAATCTAATAGGTGAGGTTAGGAATTGGAGGAGGTACATGGTCAAATTCAAGATGTATGAAGACTCAAGACTGCCCTTGGTTGGGGGTATATGTGAAGTATAAGTGGCCGCAACCGTTCAACTAAGTCGAGTGTCAGGGGAACAACAATACGTGGGATAAGTTGTCCCAGAGGTGCGACAAAGTGAACAAACTCAGAGGGCAGAGGTAAGTGGCCTGTGGGATACTCAGAGTATATGGATGATGTCAACAAGGGTATATGATAAGTGGTTCCCCAACCAAGGGCGACATGGGTTGCATTTTCCAAAAAGGGAAGAAGTTCGCCAAAGGTGACGACAAAAAGGTATGGAAATGTTGGAAATAAAGGCTTTTTTTACAATAAATAAAGAATAATTTGGGTTGAGTGTACAAATATAGAAACGAGTGCCCCAATGTAATATGGTTGGATTAGTGAGGGTGCCATTTTCTTGGATAACTAGTGGAGGGTGGGGACCCCATGGGTGGGTTTCTATATGAGGTAGGTGAAATGAAGGGAAATTTGTAGAGGGGCAAACTGATTGTGGATGAAATGGAGGGTTCATGATACTGCGAAGGTGCAGTCAAAATAGAACTTTTGAAGAGATAATCTGTGAGTCCAGTGGAAAAGCTAGCAAAATGAGGAGAGGGAGTATGTGGCTAATTCACAACATGATGTAAGACTATCCAGACTCCCATCCCTAAAGGTTTGAAAAAACAACATGAGTGTCAAAGTGCAAAAGGATGCTATGAATGAGACAACTCATGTGGGGGAGAGGGCTACCGGGTGACAGTACCTAAGATGCAATGGAGGTGTTGGTACTACAAATCCAGAGATAGGGATCCTAGAGGCAAATGTCAGAGGGTGTGACTAGAGATGCAAGTGAGATTCAGAGGGAATGATTACATTCCAGTGATAATTATATACCTGAAGGGGTTGCGTTGATGTATGATGACCAAGTACCTGCACACATGAAAACCAAACTCCCGATGTGAACAAGATCTAAAGAGAATCAAACATATGATCATTTATTTGATAATTTTGAACATGAGCATGCATACCTGGATAGGGTATGAAAAAAATGGCACCCCGGGAGCTAAGGATAAAAAGTGGCCTAGGGACTGTCTTGATGTAGATGACTGGATGATGATCCTGTGGCTGAAGACAGATTGAAGAACGAACACCTAGAGCTCCCGAAATGGTGATTGTAAGTTTGGCGAAAAGGCCTATATATAGCTGTAGGGCCCACATTGCCACCTCATTTGTACTTGCTGCCAGAGTGACTGGACGAGAGGTATTTAGAGGTGATTTGGAGATTCCAAGAGAATGAGGTAGCTGATCCAGGACCAGTGAGCTTCAGGTTGGTAGTCTTATCGTCCTGCATAGAAGTAGATTTTAAATTTCTGGGAAAGGTATGTATGGAGGGACGTATAGGGGGTTTTATGGGTGTGGGTCCCCAAGTGCATGGGTGATCTAGAAACATGCATGCATGAGTGTGTGCCTATTATCTGGATAGCCGCGCAAGGGTGCGCTCATAGGGGGGACAAAGGCATGCATGATATGCATGCCTATTTTCTACACAACCATTCATGGGTGCACGGTTGTGTAGTGGACATGCGCGCTTTGATGTGTGCCTATAGGGTGGGTAGGTGCACACGTAGGCATGCCTATGATATGGACAGGTGCGCACGTATGTGCACCTGTGGGATGGACAGGCGCAGATATGTGCGTGTCTGTGGGGTGAACAGGCGCAGATATGTGCGTGTCTGTGGGGTGAACATGCGCGCATATGTGGGAGCCTGTGGGGTGAAGAGGCGCGCATATGTGCATGCCTATGGTTTTAATAGCTGTGCCTTGGGGGCAAGGCTGATGGGTGAAAAAATTATCTTTTTTAATGTTTTTTATGGTCAATATGGCTGACCTAGAACTGTATAATGTGGTTGTAGGTGATCATTTTTCACGATGCCAGTTGGCTGGCGAGAGAGGGATTGGTCCCAATTGAGGGATGATGTGTCTATTGAGGAGCCGGGGGTATGTGCCACTTTGGTAGCCTGTGGGCTACTGAATTTCTTTGAGTGCCCGTTGATACAGGCGCAGGCGTATCTCCTGTAGTTTCTTATCCGAATGTGGAGTCCAGACCTGCATTGTTTTATGGTGTGGGGAGAGAAGTTCACCTTCACTATGGTGGAGGATATATACTTTTTGACTGGGCTCCCTTTTCGGGGAATGCCCCTACTGGTGGAGTAGGTGCTACCTGTGGGAATGTCGTTAGTGACATTGGGACAGAGGTATTGTTCTAGGGAGAACTATATGTCGGGCTCCATTGTGAGCATTGGGGCGATGGATTCCTTAGCGCATCGTTGTATAGCAACGATGATTGTGAGGGTGTATGGGTCCTTCGTGACTCAGTGGATCAGTGGTGGTTAGATGAGTGTTGTGGGGAGGGTACTGGCTGATGAGCATTTTTCCTGGGGGATTACATTGCATGCCAAGATGGTGATGCAGCTAGATAGGTGTCGATAAACTGACACAGGGGACTTTACTTTTAGCTCCATCTTGGTGGTCTGGTTTCTTGAGAGGGTGTCGATGTTGCACCCTAGGATTTTATTGGGCACTCCTAGGGCACGAGAGTCACAATTGAGGTGGTGGTTGACTATTTTGGTTCACCACGGTGGTGGTGAGGGAGACCACTTTTTTACAGTGGAGGCGGCGCAGGTGTGGCGGTATATGCTGCAGGTGATACTATAGTACCCATATGTTGGTGTGGACTTTCGGGGTGATCCATACATGGTGTTACCCCCAGGGGAGGTATTTGATCACCGAGGTATGTTTATGAGTTTGATATGTATTGATTTTTTAGATAGCATGACATGTGTATTTTTTATAGATGTCGATACTATCATTTGTTTGTTTGTATGTGCAGATATGGGACCTCGAGGGCATGCGGTTGAGCTGCTAAGAGTGTCGGCTCGCTAGGATCCAGGGAGACTGCTACGGGGAGGGCCGTGAGTATGAGAGAGACGTCAGCATGAGGACACTGAGGAAAGACTAGTTGAGCCTGAGAGAGTAGTGAGGAGACACTGTTTTAATGACCCAGGTGCTAGGCCATCGCATCCTCCTCCGATGGATGCCAGAGAAAATTTTGAGGATATTCGCCGCCGCTTGGAGGTGGTGGTACAAGGCATTCCTGAGGGCATGTGGTCGCATATTCAGGATGAGGGAATACTGGAGCAATGTGTGGGAGCTCCACCGCCATGGTGGGTCGTGGTGCAGCGAGCAGCAGTAGCAGGTGCTGCTATGACTGGACGATTACCTGCCGGTCCAGAGGGACCAGTAGTGGGTGGGGGACAACCTCCTGAGAGAGGAGAATGAGTTGGTTCTCTAGGGGCACCATGAGTGTCACTCTATCTATTTTTGTATTTTGTATATAGGCTGGTAAGCCCATTTTGGTGTAGTGGCACCAATTTTGTACGGAGGTGCTTCACTGGCCTGTGAATGGTTGTATATTTGTATGTAAACATTTTGATGGCACTATGGACCGATTTATATATACATGAGTATACATTTTGGGATGTATGTGATGTTTACATGTGTTTTTTAATGTGTTGATGATGTTTAATCTATATATGTTGTGACAAGTTTTTGATAGTTTTATGTATGTGTAGAGGTATCTTGATGTGATATATGCCAATCTAACACCATGTTAGCTAAGTTGTATATAATTTGATTCAATTGTCTTGGAATATGTGTAAATGTAATGAAATCAAAATGTCAATATAAAACTCTAACCTGTAGTTATTTGCGAAAGAGGCAAGGATCGCAGACACGATACACATTGTTGAGTTGGAGGATGACTAGTTGAGAGTCGAGAAAGACGCTAAGGTGACGAATACGATGATGTTGGGCATCGAAGAGGAGGCCAATGATGGTAGTGTATTTGGCTTGGTTGTTGGTGGCTGAACCCAAACATATGTTGCTCGAATGGAGCATTTCATGTGAGGGGGTATAGAGGGCCCAAGCTGTCGAAGTGAGATTTTGTGTCCAACGGTTGGCGCCATTGGCATAACCGATGTGGTAGGTCAGTGGAGGAAGCATCTATCAATAGAAAAAATTATAGTTTATACGTGAGGGATGGAAAAAATATTAAAAACACTATAAAAGAAATAACCTAAAGTAGAATGGTTATGCTTAGGCATAAAATTTCTTTAAGTAAAACCTGTTGACAGGATTTTTGAGAGAGAGGCCTTCGGGAGAGGCCAGGATGTATGCGCCTTTGGTGAGGCAATGTTGGATAATGTAGGGCCCATGCCATAGTGACTCAAATTTTCCATGACCAAGGGTATCGTGAGTGATATCGTAAGCAAGGACAAGGTTGCCTTCGTGAAATGAGAGAAGGTTGGCATGGCGATCAAAAGTGGATTTTGACTATTTTTTGGCTACCTCATTGTTTTGTAGTGAAGATTGATGATCTTCATCCAGGGATTCTAAGTGCAGCAAGCACTACTCCATTGGAGCAGTGTCAGGTAATATCTCAATTGCAGTGCGTAAGGTGGGATTTTCGCACTCGATGGGAAGAGTGGCCTCTACCCCATGGACGATATGAAATGGTGTGAAACCAATGACCATTTTCACGGCCATACGGTAAGCCCATAGTGTGGAAAATAACATATAATACCAATTGGTTTTATGTTTATTAACCACGTGCCGTAACATGGTCTTAAGGACCTTGTTAATTGCTTCGACCTATCTGTTTGAATGAGGGTAATATGGTGAGGCAAAATCATGGGAAAATCCTAACCGATATGAGAGTTCGACGAAAATCTCATTCTTGAAGTGTTTCCCGTGATCGGAAACTAGTTGGAGTGGTACTCCAAAGCGGGATATGACGTGATTAAAGAAAAAAACACGCTGCAGTGTCAGCGATATTATTGAAGGTGGGCATAGATTCCACCCATTTTGTAAAGTAATCAACTGCGACAATAATGTATTTGTGTCCATTGCTGGATGGGGGATTACAAGTCATGAAGTTGATGCCCCATTTACAAAAGGGGCCAGCAGTAATGACTGGGTGAAGAAGAGCAGGTGGTGCTCATGCTTTGTTGGCATAAAGCTGACATTTCTCGTATCACTTCACAACATGAATGCAATCGTGAAACAATGTAGGCCAAAAATAACCTACTCGGATGATTTTTTGAGCAGTGGACATTCCCGAAAGATGGCCCCCACATGCACCGCTATGACAGTCATTTAAGACTCTATCAGCCTCGTCAATAGTCAAGCATCGACGAAGTATGGTGTCGACCCCTCTCTGATATAAGATATCTCTGATGAGGAGATAGTGGAGGGCCTAGTGATGAATACGACAACGATCATCTCGTGAGAGGTGGTTACCAAATTTCTGGGTTCAGAGGTAGACGAGGAGGTCGTTGTACCAAGGATCATCTGAAGTGATGTAAAATAGATGTTCGTCGGGAGGGTCGGTATTGGCGGGGGCACTAGTAGTATCAGAGGGGAAGGTCATGACAAGTTCGGCGAGGATGAGAGCTTTCTTGCTCTTGGGGGTTCATAATTCAAGATCGTACTCTTGAAGGATAACGATCCATCGGGAAAATTTTCCATTAACTTGCTGATGGATGAGCAAGTATTTCATAGGGTTGGAATCTATGACGACCTTAGTTGTGCAAAGAAGAATGTAATGACGCAATTTTTGGACTGAGAGGACGACTACGGGAGCTAGTTTATGTTCGTGTTTATACTTCAGGGGTGGCCCTGAGAGGTTTTTACTAACGTAGTAAATGACATGCTCACGATCGTCATCACCGATTTGAACGAGAACTCCTGCTACTAAGACAGTTAAGGCTGATATGTAGAGGATACAGTCGTGATTATAGTCAGGTGAACTAATTAAAGGGGCATTATATAGCGCCATTTTAAGATCGTCAAATTCTTTTTTGGCATGTTCATCCCAGTGAAATGGGATGTCATGGAATAGTAAGAGAAGGAAACCATGTGCTTGAGTGGCGTAGTCTGGGACAAATCACCATAGAATGTTAGTTTTTCCTTGTAGGCTCTGGAGTTTACGTAAATTTTGGGGAGGTAGAATTTTTGTGGTGGCTTGGACTTTGAGGGGGTCTACGGTAATACCACTTTGGAAAATGATGAATACGAGGAGGCACCCTATAGTGACACAGAACATGCACTTGAGGGGGTTCAAGTAGATGGTGTACTGACGACACTGTTGAAAGATGATTCGTAAATCATCAAGATGTTGGGTGCGTTTCTTGGATCAAGCTGTGAGGTCGTCCAAGTATGCAAGGATGATATGACCCAGATCATGAAAAATGTATGTCATAGCCTGTTGGAAAGTTGCGTCAACATTCTTTAAACCAAAAGGCATCACATGATATGCAAAATTACCCCATGGGGTAGTGAATGCATTTTTGTATTGATCAGCTGGGTGAATTTGGATTTGATTATAACCAGAGAAACCATCCATGAAGGATAGAGCCTCGTGGCCTTTGTAGTCATCGATGATTTGATCGATGAAAGGCATTGGAAAGTTGTCTTTGGTACATGCGTGATTGACATCACAAAAGTCAGTGTAGACGTGGATAGTGCCCTATTTTTTGTTAACGGGTACAGGGTTGGAAACCCATGATGTATAGGTGATGGGGTAGATGAACACAACCTTGATGGACATTGCTTTGGATGGGTGTAGCGATCACTATTTTTGATGAACTAGTGTAATGTCATGCCAGGTGTCGATGTGATGTTCGATGATAAAGGGATCGAGGCCAGGCATTTTTGTGTATGACTAGGAAAAAATATCCCGATATTCTTGGAAGAGGGTTGTATAGGCGGTGATTTATTGAGGAGTGAAAGCGGTGCCAATGGTGATTTCCTCGACAACTCCATCTTTTATGGAAATGTCAATTTTGATGGTTGGGGAAATGCTGGTCATTTGCCTTCTTCAAATGCATCAGGGGTAGGAATGGGGTTGTTGAACCAGTCAATATGACCTGATGGGATAAAATCCTTGGTTTTGATCGCGTATATGGGGTGTTGGTTAGGAGGCGTGGAGGCTTCTTGTGGAGAGAAGAGTTCTCTGTAGTGTAGTGCATCCCATGGGTAGTCGGGGGTGTTTAAGTCTTCGAGTATATCCTCATCATAGTGGAAGTGGAAGGAATACAAGGGGTCATAAAAAGTGATATTGGTGGCTGTCACCATGTGGCTGTCCCCTGGTGATGAAGAAGAAGGGGGAACAATGCAATGAGATTGTGATGGTTTGCTCGACATAAACCAAATATCGAATTACTGAGGAGTGCCCGTGGTAGTTGGATGTAAAATTTCTGTAGGGAAATGAATGGGAGAATTGGGGGGATTTGGGGGTGAATCCTTGGATAAGTCATCTAAGAACCATGGAGGCGTCGGGAGTGCCTCGGGTTCAGGAGAAATGATATGAAGAATCTCTAGTGATGAGGTAAGGTCAACCATTGATTCTGTAGGGGTTTGAATCAGGGTCAATTGGCATTTTCTGTATTCAATGATCATAGGACATTGGTATGTAAAATGATCTAAGGATTCACATAGAGAGCAAGGGAATATCATATGTTCATTGACTGAAGTTGTGACATAATGGATGTCAGTGATTTTTGGTAGGGATGATGTAGCTAGATTGGGTTCGTTTTGGAATCTTTGGCGTACTGCGGCCAATGTTTTCCAGAAGCGTGACAATGCTAGGAAACAGTGTGTATAATGGCCATATTCTGAACATATAGCACAAGCGAATTTGGTTTGCATCCCTTTACTGCTTGAGTGAGGGGTGGTGGCGGTAGTACTTTCTACAGTGGCGACCGTTGATGGTGTTTGATTGAGTGGAATCAGGTTCTGTAACTCAGGTAGAGATGGGCATTTGTTGGTTTGGTGTCCATCTTTATCACATAGCGCACAAGGGGGTTGGATGTGAGGGGGAAGTGGAGCTGTGGGATCCTTCTTCTTTTGACTGCCCCCAGCTGTGGCAGGGAGGTTAGTGAGTGGGGGTGTACAGGGTATGGTGGGAGTGAGTATGGGAATCATCATTGGGATTCCTTCCATTTTGTGGGGGAGGGATGGTTGAGGGACCATCTCTGGTGGATGTAAATACCAAAATGGAATTGCTAACACCATATTAGGTAGGGTAAGCATTGCGGTGACTTGGAAAGCTTGTACACCAGGTAGAGGGTAGAAGAAGGGGATTTGGGTAATGGCTTGGGGAACTATCTCCCAAACTAGGATATGGCCTTGGGGAGAGGTGAAATCATGGACTGGTGGAGTTGACAAGTTTGTAGGAGGCTTATGACGGGGGAGCTCTATGACTAGTGGGACGTCAGATATGATAGAAGCCTCCCTAGGAGGGAGGGTATCCTCTATGTCAATTCCGTTGGATGATACAATGCATACTTGATTGGAAGGATGAAGGAGTGGTGGTGCACCATGGTAAGTTCCTAACAATGATGGGTCTTTGAATATTTCGGGACCCATTTCAATGAGTGGGTATGTGTCATGACTCGTGTGTATGAGAGGGAGAATGTTATCGATGTTGGCAGAAGGGTTAGGCTTGAAATGAGAGACTTGGTTGATGGTAATGATCTTCTTGTTATGGGGGAACATCATCATTCAAAAGACAGAAGAAGAAACTGCCTTCATAGCGTACATGTAGCTATGACCGAACAAAATATTATAATCTAGTGGGGCATCGATAACTTCAATGTCGATGAGAATAGTTTTTCCCCCGAGTTCTAGGGGGACATTTTGGAAGAGCCCTTCCGGAGATGATGGTCATCCATCATAAGCTCTTAAGTTAATGGCATATAGGATGAGCTCAGAGGAACCAAGTTTTTTCCATACAGATTTGGACATAATGCATGTGGATTCACCTTCATCAATGATGCACTGATGAACTGTAATGTTCTGAATTTTTATTGGGATTTGAAAAGATATAAGAGCGGGAAGGCAAGGTTCTCCATTGTTGAGATCAAATGTGATGAGTTGGGTATCCGCGGGGTCGACTTGCCCCAAGGCGGAAAGTAATGATTTCCACTGAGTGGGACAAGTTTGAAGGACTTCTAAGACTGACATGGCAACCGGGGATTGTGCTAAGTCATCAACCAAACTGTAATTATGAGCTACCCTAGCCTGGGGGTTGTGGAAATTCCTACACAATGGAATGTGAGGGATGTGAAGAGGTGTTTCAATAGTAGGGAGAGGGAGTACCAACGGGGGTCTCATTGGTGTTGAGTATGTTTCCGGGGGAATGGGAGGAGACTCAGCAGGTGCACGATATTGATGATTATGTGTTTGCAGAAGGATTTCTTCTTCACTGGTGAGGAGGATGGTATGAGCTGCAGGATTGTTTGGATTGAGGTGTTGTCCCAACTATGGTGGGGTAGCTTGTGTATCCTGTTGGGTGTTTATCACACCCTGGTGCAGAATGGGATTTCGTAATATGATTGGGGGGGTGGTTGCACGTATTTTTGTGGGGCCTGCTAAGGGGCAGGTTGTGATAGAGGATGTGGTAGACTGCATGAGTCTTTCATCCATTTAAAATCAGTGATTTGGGGACAATGATGAGTGTAATGACCGAACTCACGCAAAGGGAACAAGGGAAGGTGGTTTTAGTAGTATTGTTATTTCTTCCTTGACGCCTGTTGTTGTTGCCCCCTTGGGGGTTCTGATTTCCTTGGTTCTGGTTGCCCCCACTAGGTTGGTTTTGCTGGGGTTGATTCTCACCTTGACCTTGGTTGTGATTGTTCCTATTTCTTCCTTTCTTTTTGGCATTATTTGACGGGTGGGTCAGATTTTCTGTATTCAGCTGTTCAAAATTTTGATATTGCTGAATGGGAGAAGGTTGAACAAAATTCACCCCAACATGAGGGTGTGGGGGTGCCATGGGATATGATGGACCAGGGAATGGAAAATACAGATTCTATGGGATTTGTGATCCATAAGGTACATAGGAAGGCGTGGAAGTTTCGCTAGTACTTAAAGTATAAGATGAGGTAGAGGGGGTACCAGAATTTGTTTGGATAGTTGGGTGTATTGGGGGTGCTGGCGGTGGACCAATGATGGGTAGAGGCATAGCAGCAGGGTATGGTTGTTGATAAGGGGGTGGGGGGTAATAAGATATTCCCCCATACGCTAGGGGATATTGATGTGTTCCATACATTGGTGGTGGTTGTGGTTGAGGACTGTGGTGTGTAGTATTACAAATCAATCCATCTTCTGAGTGAGACATCTTGGGTTTGTCTTGACCGAATGGCACAGGTTTGGGGAGATCATGAAGTACTATGTATAAGTACCCTGATTGTGAATAGATGAGGTCGTATCGTTGAGCCTTACTTATGGCTTCTTCTTCGGATTGAGGGAAGGTGGAAGCTACATCTTTACCGATGAGAGAGACAAGTGATCTGGGAAACCAATCAAGACACTGTTGTTTGGTGCTTTCATCTTTGTACAAACTACGTCATCTACGCCACTCGTGAATGTGATTAGTGATATGTGTGGATAAGGTTTGTTTGAAATTAGAGAGTAGTTCAAGACCATTGTCATGGAATATTGGTAATTGGAAGAAGGTCAAAAATGCTTTGGCCAAGGACTCAAAAGTCGCATGGGACCCTGATTTTTTTTCTACATACAATTTGGTTAATGGGATAGTGAGTGTGTGTTGAAATGATCATAGTCTGATGGAATCATCTATAATGTTGTTGGAATAGCACCATAGGTGGAAAGTCATGACATGTTTGACAGGGTCATCTCCTGCCTTTTCTTCAAATTTGGGGATGTCTTAAGGTAGTTTGGTAGGCATTGCGGGCCATGTGGGGTCATGTAATATAGGATCATTGGTGAGTTTTATTAGACCTGGTATGTTAAGAGAGGCAAAATATGGCATCTGTAGTGGGGGTGGAGGATTAGCTCCACCCATGGTGTGAGTGTGTTGTGAACCTGACCCTTGAGGGGGACTAGGTGGGTTGGTACTTCCCCCTTGAGAGGAAGTTGGCCACTTACTCCATGTAAAGGAGAGCGAGTGGAAAAAGGACCTTGGGAAGTGGACCCGAGTAATGTGGAACCAGGCAAAGCTGATCCTAAGACAGTGGCACTCACAGGAGTGTGTGAAGGTGGTGTCGATGAGTTAGCAAGACTAGGAACTCCCCATAAAATAGGAGGGAGGTTTAGCAAGCGTCTAGAACGTTAAGGGTTTTGTAGGTCCCCTATGATGTCTGACTAGCTGAGTGGATGTGTGAAAAAAGTGATGAGAGAAAATAAACAAGAGTCTTTGTTACAAATTTTGAACTTTATACAATATATATATCTAAATCAAAATGTAATTAGAAGTGCATCATACAAAAAGTGTTTTGAAAAAGAAGCATATATGTGGATAAGTGGGTTTTGTCTGCATGGGGAATCAAAGAAAACAAATGCTCATGTCCTAAAAGATGTAATGTCCTTCCTCTCAAATAGCACTGGACCTTCAAATAGTACTCAACAGTGGGATCTGAAGTCACCGGAAGAGAAACTAGTGAAGGATAAAATAATCATTTATAATGAGGGGTAAAGGGGGCATATCCCGAAAGAGCTGACGATATTTCCCAATAGCCACACAAAATATGATCAAGGTGCAATTGCATCCCACAATTGCCACCTGGATAGATGTCCTAAAATTTGGTCACTAGGTACCTTGGTCAAAGTGCGACATTTAGATTTTCGGCCTAAGAAATGGGTCACAGGCTGGATCCCATCCAAGAGGTGGGTGCCTCAAGGGGGGATGCATAGAACAACCAGACCTCGGCCTTCAACCCTTCACGGGTATCTCCCTGCCTTATGGTGTTAGGAACACTTGACTTGACAACTTCTATTATTTTGACAATGTGAAAACCAGATAATGGGGAGTTATTTGGATGCCTATCCCCAAAATCCTACCTAGACTAAAAAATTTCTCTTGCCACCTCCTGTGGAGGAAAACTTAGTGGGTTTTTTAGAAAAAAATTAGATATGGTTGTTTGAGAGGTTAGGGGTGTGAACCAATCTAGTTGAAATTAAATGCGAGTGGATAGTTTCATCAAGAAAAGGGTGGGGTGTTTTGGAATCCCTTTGGAGGAAACATACTTTGACCTCCACGTTTCGAGAGGAAAACTATGTGAGTGATAAGTGACTTTTGTGTGTGAATGAGTGAAAGTGTGCCAATTTTTTAATGAATTAGGTGTCACATTGCTGCATGTGGACTTTGCTTGGTCCTTACAAGTGTTGATTACCTAATTAACTAAGTGCCTTTGGTACAACCTTGCGAAATTCAAAAGTCCCTAGGAAACTAGCATGTGGACATGTGGGTCCTTTACTATTCCTTTAACTCCCTATTGTGATTTAATCTAAGAAAAGATTTGAAACTATCCTAGATTGTGATCATGTGGGCATGTATGGGCCTGTTACAATCTTAATATGTGTTTGAAAAATAAACTAAGAGGAGTCCCAAGAATGGTTGTTGTCCTCTGCTAAAGGTTTTAATCTTCTTAAGGGAGATGGAATTGTCCCACAATCCTTTTCTAGTTCTCAAGGTCGCTTGGAAGCGCGAGAGAAGAGAATACTAAGCAATTGTTATCCAAATTTTAGTCCCAATGCAAGTTTTATGTGATTACAAATGATTTCCAACATATATTTTTAGTCAAAGAAATCCATCCATGTGGAAAAATGAAAGCAAAAAGAGGAAAGAATGATTTTAAACCCCCTAAGTGCCTATGTGTTTTGGCTAATTCCTTTATATGAAGAGGGAAATAAGTGTGGTGCATCTTAAAACATGCATGAAATCACTTTTAAGAAGGCTAAGGGCCTTCCCCAAATCTCAAAAAACCTTACAATGTGTATTTTTTGCACATGTGTGTGGGTCTCAGTGTAGACAGAAGCGCACTAAGCGCCTCTACAGAGACCGAAACAAGCTTATGGGTGCAGGTGCACAAAAAATAACTGTGACTTAGGCGCATGTGCGCACGATGCATGTCTATGGGAAAAAAAACCCGTGCACATCTGACGCACAACTGTGAAAGAAAATTTCAGATAGAATTCTCTCAATTAAACTTGGAATTGGATGTTTTGCAGGTCGTCTTAGGCCGTTTAATGCACCTGCATGTTAAATAAACCAAAAGAAGAGCTATAAAAACCCAAATGGGGTAGGAATTTGATACCTTTCCCCAGTGGAGTCACCAATCTGTTGCACCTCTTTCGTCACCTTAGTGAGAAAAACAGAGGTGCTTGCAAGCTTAGTTGGGTTTGCTAAGTAGGACAGCTGTAAGGAAAAGGGTTAGAGAAAGAAATATAAAAGAACAACTAAGATTTAAAATAAGAAATAAAAAAAAAACTAAACTAATGAGCATAGGGACATAAGGACAAAAGAAATAATAAGACCCATGCCACCAATGGTAAGGTTGATATTAGTGAAAGAAAACACCAAGAAGAAAGAGGACTGTGAGTCCCTTCTTCCTCCAAGGGAGGGCTCTTGGACCTCAACAAATAATCCCTTCTTACAACTTTGAATGAAAATGGTGAAAGAATTCTTTGCTAATCCACTCAAGGGGTGAGATGGATTTCCCAATGCAATGGTGCTAGTATACTCTTGATGAAAACAGAGGATTCCTCAAGAGAATAGTAGCATCATAACTTTGCTATTGAATTCCTTGAAAAATGAAGTTCAGCCATGGCATTTTTATAGCACCTGTTTGAGGTATTGTGCAACCAGCTTGTAGTGTGTAAAGAGGTTAATTAGGGCATTTTTAGGTCTTTGACCAACCACCCGGTCGGATCCAGTCGATATTTGAGCGTTAAATCAACTTGGAAGCTGAACCAGAAGTGGGTGGGAGGCTGACCACTCTCATAAATGCATCGTTCTCATATGTGCGCATCTTTTAGTGACCACAGTCGCGCATCGGGTGCATGTGCGCTTTTACTACGTTTTTGTTTTTCGCATGTGCACATGCGCCCTGTGTAGTCATAGAGCACTTTAATTTTTTCACTGGTTGTATAGTTTTTGACCCTTTGGAAGTGATTTTGTGGTAATTTTGGTCCATTGGCAACCTCATAACTGTTTAGCGATGCTGAATTCTTGTAACCATTTGCAGATGAAATTTTAGTGATAACAAAGAGGATAAGGTGAGGAGGTTAGGATGATCCCACTAAATCATGAAATCATGTAAGATCCAAACCATTCGAATTCCACCTCACCATGGAAGTTTCTCCTTCTAGAAGATTCAAGAAAATGCTCATTTTTCCCATGTGTAGGAATTCTTGCACCCTGCCTATAGAGAAGACGGTGAACTCCTCGTGACCTAGCTATGATGCAATGTGAAAGAATCATGCATTCTCACACCCTAGCTATAATGAAACCTATGAAACAACCCATTAATTAAACTAATAAATACCTTGGGGGAATTCATCAGTCCAAAAGAAAAGAAAAAAAACTCATAATGTCCAAACCTCGTCTTAAAGGAATTCTTAGGGACGTCATCCTCCTTGATCTGTAGTTGTTGATACCCTGATTTCAAGTCGATATTTGAAAACATCATCGCACCCTTCATATGATCAAAAAAATCACCAATCATTAGCAATAGATACTAATTCTTGATTGTTTCCTTGTTCAATTGATGATAGTCAGTGTAGAGTCTCCACGACCCATCCTTATTATGTATGAAGATAACCAATGAACCCCACGGTTACATACTTGGATGTATAAGTCCCAGGTCTAGAAACTCCTTCAGTTGCATTCTCAACTCTTGTAACTCTTGGGTCAACATATGATAAGGAATTCTTTCTATTGGTTCAGTCCCCATTTTTAGGTCTATGGTAAATTCCAATTCCCTCTCTAAGAACATCCTAGGTAACTCCTCAGGGAAGACGTCTGCAAACTCTCTCACCAGCGGAATGTGTTCTAGACCTTCCGCTACTCCCTTCTCATTTAATGCAAGGATCACATAAATCTTACATCCCTTGTGCATGTTCTTCTGTAGATGAAAGGAAGAGATGAACCTTAGGGAAACTCGTTGGTTTTGATCTACAATCACATGTCTATGTCCCTCATCACCAAACATGCCTAACCATTTCTCCTTATAGTAGAGTATCACCTAAGGAAATTCCAACCATTCTATACCGATCATGATGTCATAAGATCCTAAGATATTGACGTACAGGTTGGCCCTGGTGACAACTCTCCCAGGTTAACGCTATAGCCCGTAACCTTCTGTCGGACATTTTGTTTGGTGCTCGAAGCCATTTATACAAGGATAAAATCATCTTGAATGAATTCCTTTACCTTAATTCTATATAGTGTTGTCCCATAAATGAAACTCTCTGTAGCACTTGGATCTATCAAATACTAAGGGTTTGGTCAGCGACGGTACCTGATGTCTCGGGAACAGTCGACTAGTGCTATTCCTGGTAGTTATTCACCACTACATGAATCCAATGGGACCTCCCCAAATATCCCACAGTAGTGGGTCTGGCTAATCTAGATTCTCTAGTCCTATCCCAGAACCATTCCTTGAACAGTTCCCATGACACATCTTCGACTTCAATGTTCAATTACGGTAGGAGCTTATTCTAGCATAAAAGAGTTCTCCTCTTTAGTTGAAATACTGCCATGTGGACCTTCATGTTGAAGTTATAGTCGTGAAGTGAAAGAACCTCACCAGATTCCCCAACCATGTCTCAGTGGTTGCACCATCCAGGGCACCAAATCACTTCGAAACATTTGACCTTCTCGAGTTCATGGTGAACACTAACGGTATTGGTTGGGCATACTATGGACCCGCAGGGGTACTAGTGCCCTGGCCTCATCTAATTACATATGGTGAATCAATTCCTATGACAATCTCTCAAAGGACCTTGTCATACCATCATCATCCCTTACAACAACCAACTCCATCCCAAGGTCTTGTACTTTCCCCTTGGGAGTTAAACACCAAAGGTGCGGGCACCTCTGGAGGTGTCACACCTCCCTCCACAAAACCATGATGTGAACCTTTGTGGCATCCTCTAGTCGATATCCCCACATGGAAACATTAAATTTGTAATTAGCACTAGGTTATTACTCAAGGTTTTACTACAGTGGAAATCATGGTGATCCACAGTCGTAGGGTTGAACCTACTCTGATACCATATGTAACAACCCCAATCATTATGACTACATGTGACGCAACGCAATTTTTTTTATTTTTATTTTTAAGTTGGAAGGAAACATTGACAACAGTTAAACATCAAAACTTGACGATGAACACGATGCATGCATATCAGAGGTTGCGTTCGCCATGGTGTTATCACTGAAATTTCGTCCGCGAATGGTTACAAGAATTCAACATCGTCAAAAAATTATGAGGTCACCCATGGACCCAAATTAACACAAAAGCATTCCCAAAGGGTCAAAATTATACAACTAGTGAAAAAATTAAAGGGTGCTATGAATACACAGGGTGCGCACGCACATGCACGAAACATGAACACAGAAATTGCGCACATGTGCACGATGCAAGACTGTTGTCGCAAAACGTCACGCACCTGAGAAACGTCGCATTTATGAGAGTGGTTGACCTCCCACCCACTTCTGGTTCATCTTCAAAGTTGATTTGACACTCAAATCTAGACTGGATTTGATTGGGTGGCTGGTCAAAGACCTAGAAATGCCCTAATTAGCCTCTTTACAAACTACAAACTACTTGGACAATAACTCAAATGAATGCTATAAAAAGGCCATGGATACACTTCATTTTTCAAGGAATTCATAACAAAGTTATGTTGTCATTATTCTCTTGAGGAATATTCTATCCTTGCCAAGAGTATACTTGCATCATTGCATTGGGCAATCCATCTCACCCCTTGAGTGGATTAGCAAATAATTCTTTCACCATTTTCATTTTCATTTTCAAAGTTGTAAGAATAGCTTATTTGTGGGGGTCCAAGAGCCCTCCTTTGGAGGAAGAAGGGACTCATAGTCTTCTTTATTCTCAGTTTTTTCTTTCACTAATATCATCCTTATCATTGGTGACATGGGTCTCATTGTTTCTTTTGTCCTTATGTCCCTATGTTTATCAATTTAGTTGTTGTTTTATTTCTTACTTTAGTTCTTAGTTGTTGTTTTATATTTCTTTCTCTAACCCTTTTCCTTGCAATTGTCCTTCTTAGAAAACCCATCTAAGCTTGCAAGAACCTCTATTTTGCTCACTAAGGTGACAAAAGAGGCACAAAATATTGGCAACTCCACCAGGGAAAGGTATCAATTTCCTACCCCATTTGGGTTTTTTAGCTCTTCTTTTGGTTTATTTAACTTGCAGGTGCACTAACCGGCCTAAGTTGACCTGGAAATCATCCAATTCTAAGGTGAATTGAGAGAATTCCATCCGAAATTTTCATTCACAGCCATGTGTCACTTGTGCATGAGTTTTGTGGCCCACAGATGTAGATCCTACGCACATGCACCCAAGTCATAGTTCTGTTTTGTGCACGTGCACTCATTAGCTTATTTCGATCTGCGCACATGTGCTCTGTGTACCTCTATCTCCATTGAGACTCGTGCACCTGTGAAAAAATTTCACATTGTAAGGTTCTTGAGATTTGGGGAAGACCATTAGCCTTCTTACAAGTGATTTTATGCATGTTTTAATATGCACCACACTTAGTCTCCTCTTCATATAAAGGGGTTATTCAAAACACATAGGCACTTAGGGGGTTAAAATCATTTTTTCCTCTTTTGCTTTCATTTTCTCCACATGGATGGCTTGTTTTGGATAAAAATATAAGTTGGAAATCATTTTCAATCACATCTAACTTGCATTTGGACTAGAAGTTGTTACCAAATGTCCTGTTCCAAACAAACGGCGACAAACCGACCAACATACTGTGCGCAGGTGTTCCTTGACTCCCTGCTCCAAATAAACTAGTGTGTGCAGGTTGCCCAGTGGACTGCTGATGCAGACCACCAAGCGAAGGGGATGAAGGAGGGATATGACCTCCTACGTAAGGAAAAGAATTAAAAGGGAAAAGAGTTACCCAAAGTTGACCTTGCAGGGGAGCGTTAGAGCTCCCTGCCCCCAGACCCAAAGTCTGTAAAGTGGAGTAAGTGAGTGTAGGACTTGTACCCGAACTAGGCATACCGTATGAGAATGGGGGGCCTGTCGCACTAGGTGTGAACGGGGTTGTGGCCGCCACCATAAACGGGTTCGGTCCACTGTGCGACGTAGTTACGCCCGAGACCATGGTGGCTCGGACCGACGTCGGTAATTTAGGAGATGATTCTCCTGTGGTAGCAACTGTGGTGGGAATGGAAGAAATCCTAGAAGAAGTAACAATGTTTGTTTCCATAGCTGTGTGAGGCACTGACAGGCGTTCGTAAAATTGGATTGGTACAATAAGTTGTGGCCAGGTATCAGTGGTTGGGGTTTCAACTGAGCCAAGAGTGGCGATTGATTCCTCCGGGAGTTGTTCAGGCACAAAGGTTTGTAACCTGGTCGCTTCGAAAGACCCTTGTTGGTCTAGCTTCCGCCTTAATGGTGGCGGGGGTGGCTCCAGTGTAACCAGTGGCAGGTCCATAAGCCTTCGTGATCGGTGGAGCTCGGGATCCTCCACTGTGTGAGAAGATCCAAGACACGCTAAGGTATTCTACACGTTCAAAAGTAACACACACTAAAAATAATCCCCTTAGAGATAAGACAAGCAATCACTAAACTATTTGGAAGAACAATTACAACAACCAACACTAGAGAAACTTACCGGTGCAAGTGAAAATCGAACACAGAAGCACCCTCCGGTTATACTCTGCAAAGCGTTGCCCGATGTATGTCCTAGGTATCATGGTATACCCCCGTAGTCACCTATGTATGTCCCTAAAAAGATTGGCAACTAGGATGCCAGCACGTGAACAACCACCAGGCGGGTACAGTCGAAAGTCGGGTAGACCACAATGACAAGGGTATCAAGCCCGAAACCTGTCAAGGGTATCGAGAGAAAATGGTCCAGAAGACAACTGAGGACGATTCGATACCCACAAAGCCCCGTGGAAAATGCAAACGACGGAATCCAAAAACAAGCCCTCGATATGTGTTCTCCACTACGATTGGTCCGACTTTGGAGGGGTTATCTCGGCTACCTTTCCGCACGCGACCTCGTGCTTATCCCCTGTGTTAGAGGGGTGTCCCAGATAACTTCCATGAAACTAGACTTAGACACTCCCTATCATAGACTCCAATGTTTGGTTTTGAATGGCCTTGGAGAGTTTCCTCTCCAACCTAATCCAAGGCCCTAGTCCTAAACTAGTTTTTGAACCCTACAAACAAAAAGTCTAATATATTTTAAATTAGCGTTGCTTTTATGGTCTTTTCTTATGTCAAGGGGTATGAGGGTGAAACTGATTATGTGTAAATATGAAAGCAAAAATGAATGAAAAAATGCTAGAAACAAAAGACTTTTACTAAATGCAAAATTTCATCAACTTTTCACAAAGAAAGATTTCTTTTTCTTTTCAATTTTTTCTAAGATTTTATGCAGCAAACATAAAGGAATTTCGCTCGACTACGACATACTTATTCTCTAAATGTACTGCAAAAACTTATGAAATAAAAGACTTCTCCCTAGCTAATGATGCGGAAACACACTCTTCAAACAAAGAAGAAAATGAAAAGAGAGATTTTTTTTTTATTCAAGTGCTAGTAAAGCAACAAAGGGAAAATACCGACAAGCACAAAACCAAGAAAAAAAAAATCTGTCTTAAAGAGCAGATCGAAAAGAATCAGAGAAAAAACACACAATGAAAACAAAGACTCTCACGCTTGTCTAAAAACCATTTTTTTTTTTTTTTTATATTTTCTGTCAATTATCAACTGAGAAAAAGCAGGCTAAGGGTATGATGACCTAACCTATTGACTATTCAACCCTAGACTCAAACACCTGAGAGGAATACTTCTCATCAAAGGAGGGGATGACTGCCCCACCCTGAACAAAAAGTAGCCTGTCAAGCACGCTACTGTCACTAAAACAACACGCGTGCAAACGCGTGCTGAGATGAAACAGGAAGCGTGTATACGCAGGCTGACCTTGTGCAGGTCGCATGTATGACTAAATTCTAAGACAGAAATAAAAATAGGTAGTCCAGACCAGGAGGAGGCCTCTGGTATTGATAACCAGGGTCCCTTGAAGGCTTGGATGCTCTTTCTAACAGAAAAGAAAAATAATGAAAGGAATAACAAGGCGAAAAAAACAATCTGAGATAGAACTGTGAACCAGCAAGACTCAGATAGGATTCCAGAAAACCCCCTATGAATGTATAATTCTGACAGGGAAGAGGTGGACTACCTCCAAAGTTCTCTGAACTCCTACACGCTACTGTTATCCCTGCAACTAGTGTTCACACGTGGGCTATAAGAGGATAGGGCGCGGGTACACACGTGCATACCTTCTAGAGGTCGTGTGTACCTTTGTGTGTCCCGACAATTATCGTCAAGAAGAAGTCAGGGAAAAATGGTATGAAGAATCAGGCTCCCTGCTTGTCCGACCTTACAGAAAAAGACAGGCAAAGAAACAGAAAATCTAATCTTTTAAACTACCCAAAAAACTCAACTAAATCCGGAAACCCTAAAGAGTATCAATCCCTAGTATGGTCGCCAATTCTGTTGTTGGGAAAAATACCCTATGGACTAGCAAACTAAGGTCAGACTTGCATGCAGATTTTGACCGTAAAGAAATTACTTTTTAACCTACCACCCAAAACATAAACCCCTCTTTCACAATACATGTATGGAAAGGGACTACTAACCTTGTTACTGGCATTCGATGTAGATCCCCCGCCGCGCTTTGACCACTTGCTTGCGCTGCTCCTTCCATAGATAACCTGCAATCAAGACAAATAACAATTGTGCATGCATGCTACTTATCTACTTAAGGGTTATAAATTAAGAATAAATTAACCAAACCATAGATAACTCATGCATTGGGACGGGAAAAGTATTCTTTTATTATTTGAAAAATGAATCAACTTACAATCAAATTCGAGACCGGCCACCGCTCCTTGCTCCTGATCCTAGGATCCTCTTCTTCTGTCCTCCAACTACTTTGTGTTAAATCTCCTTTGGCATGAGGAAAGGCTAAAGGGTTGGGACACTGGATTACATAAATGGGCAGAGTTTCTTCGCTATATTTTTTCCTCATCCAAATGGTACCCCTACCCCTTCTTTTATAGGCTAGAAGGAGCTAGGGTTTTGGACGAACCCTCGGCCATGCATGGACGGGAGTTTCAGCTAACTGACCCATAGATTTTTGTTCCGTCGGCAAATTTCCTTTTTTTCGTGCTTTTGAAGGTACATGCGGGCTGTAGTGGGCCTGCTAGCATGTACTTTGTAGATACACACTGGCTGTAGTGGGCCAGCTAGCGTGTACTTTTAAAAATGGAGTTTTTAGAAGAGTTGTTCAGTAGTTTTTGGCAAAGAAGAGATATGAGTTGGCCTGATGCCAGGTAAGCATGTGTGGTGCAATTTAGGGTTATAACAACAATTTCTTAGTATGGTCTTCTCTTGCACCTCCAAGTGACCTTGAGAATCAGAAAAAGATTGTGAAACAATTTCATCTCCCTTAAGAAGATTAAAACCTTTAGGAGAGGACAACAACCCTTACTGGGACTCCTCTTATTTTATTTTTTCAAACACATCTTAATATTGTAACAGGCCCATACATGCCCACATGTCACAAAGATAAGATAGTGTTGAAATTTACTTTCTTATCTTAAAACACTAGGGAAGTTTAAAGGTTTTGTAACGGGCCCATACATGCCCACATGATCACAATCTAGGATAGTTTCAAAGTTTTTCTTAGATTACACCACAATAGGGAGTTAAAGGAATAGCAACGGACCCACATGTCCACATGTACACAAGGTTGTACCAAAGGCACTTATTTAATTAGGTAATCAACACTTGTAAGGACCAAGCGAAGTCCACATGCAACATGGTGACACCTAATTCATTGAAAATTGGCACACTTTTACTCATTCACACACAAAAGTCACTTATCACTCACATAACTTCTTCTTGAAATGTGGAGGTCCAAGTAAGTTTCCTCCAAAGGGACTCTGAAGCACCCCACCCTTTTCTTGATGAAAATATCCACTCCCATTTTAAATTCAACGAGGTTGGTTCACACCCCCAACCTCTCAAAACAACTACATCTAAATTTTTTCTAAAAACTCATTAATATTTCCTCCACAGGAGGTGCGAAAATAAATTTTTTAGTCTAGGTAGGATTTCGGGGATAGACATCCAAATAACTCCCCGTTATTTGGTTCTCACATTGTCAAAACCATAGAAGTTGTCCAATAGGGAACTGAAAATTCTCTAAGTCAAGTGTTCCTAACACCATAAGGCAGGGAGATACCCATGAAGGGTTGAAGGCTGAGGTCTGGTTGTTCTATGTGTCCCCCCTTGAGGCACCCACCTCTTGGCCAGGATCCAGCCCGTGACCCATTTCTGAGGCCTAAAATCTAAATGGCACACTTTGACCGAGGTACCTAGTGACCAAATTTTAGGACATTTACCCAGGTGGCAATTGTGGGCTGCAATTGCACCTTGATTATATTTTTTGTTTCTATTGGGAAATATCTCTAGCTCTTTCAGGATATGCCCCCTTTACCCCTCATTATAACCAATTATTTCATCCTTCACTAGTCTCTCTTCCGGTGACTTCAAAACCCATTGTTGAGTACTATTGGAAGGTCTAGTGCTATTTGAGAGGAAGGACGCTACGTCTTTTAGGACACAAGAATTTGTTTTCTTTGTTTCCCCATGTAGACAAAACCCACTAATCCACATATATGCTGCTTTTTCAAACCACTTTATGTATGATGCACTTCTGATTACATTTTGATTTGGATATATATATTGTGTAAAGTTCAAAAATTTGCAAACAAAAGGCTCTTGTTTCTTTATTACTCTCACCACCAGTTCCACACATTCACTCAGCTAGTTGGACATCATAGGGGATCCACATAATCCCCATCATTCTCGACGCTTGCTAAACCTCCCTCCTATCTTAGGGGGAGTGTCTAGTCTTGCCCACTCATCAGCACCACCGTCTCACACTCCAGTGACTATCACTGTCTTAGGATCAGCCTTGCTTGGTTCCACATTACTTGGGTCCACTTCCCAAGGTCCTCCATCCACTCGCTCTCTTACACGGAAGTGGGGGGCCCACTTCCTCTCAAGGGGGAACTACCAACCCACCTAGCCCCCCTCTAGGGTCAGGATCACATAACACTCCTACCATGGCGGGAGATAATCCTCAACCAACACTCCTGATGCCATATTTGGCCTCTCTTAACATACCAAATCTAAGCAAACTCACCAATGATCCTATATTGCATGACCCCACATGGCCTGCAATGCCCACCAAACTACCTGCAGACATCCCCAAATTTGAAGGAAAGGCAGGAGATGACCCTGCCAATCATGTCATGACTTTTCACCTATGGTGCTCTTCCAATAGAATTATGGATGATTCCATCAAATTATGATTATTTCAACGTACACTCATTGGCCCATCAGCTAAATGGTATGTAGATGAAAAATCAGGGTCCCATGCGACTTTCAAGTCCTTGGCCAAAGCATTTTCTACCTTCTTCCAATTACCAATCTGCCATGACAATGGTCTAGAACTACTCTCTAATTTCAAACAAACCTCAGCCACACATATCACTGATCACATTCACAAGTGGCATAGGTGACGTAGTTTCCGCAAAGCAGAAACCACCAAACAACAATGTCTTGACTGGTTTCTTAGATCACTTGTCTCTCTCCTCGATAAGGATGTAGCTTCCACCTTCCCTCAATCCAAAGAAGAAGCCACCAGTAAGGCTCAACAATATGACCTCATCTATTCACAGTCAGGGTACTTATACATTGTACTTCCTGATCTCCCCAAATCTGTTTCGTTTGGCCAAGACAAAGCTGGGATGTCTCACTCAACAAATGGACTAATTGGTAATACCACTCACCACGATCGACAACCCTAACAACCACCAATGTATAGCACACCTCAATACCCACCGACATATGGGGGAACCTCTTATTACCCCCCACCCCCTTATCAAGAATCATACCTTGTTACTATGCCTCTACCCATCAGTGGGCCACCGCTGACACCCCCCATACAACCACCTATTCAAACAAGTTCTGGTACCCCCCCTACCTCATCTTATAGTACTAGTGAAAGCGCCAAGCCTTCCAATGTACCTTATGGATCATTACCCCCACAAAATCCATACTTTCCATTTCCTGATCCCCCACAACCCATGGATCCCCCACATCCTCATGCTGGGGTGAATTTTTTTCAACCCTCTCCCATTTAGCAATATCAAAATTTCGAACAGCTGAATACGAAAAATTTGACCCACTCGTCGAATAATGCCCAAACGAAAGGAAGAAACAGGAACAATAACAACCTAGGCCCAGGCGAGAATGACCCCCACAACCATCCCATTGGGGGAAACCAATACAAAGACCCCCAAGGGGGCATCAATACCAATATACCACACCAAGGGCAGAACAACACTCTTTGAACTAACTTTCCTTGTGCTATATGTAATGAGTATGGACATTATACTCATCATTTCCCCCAAATTCCTGACCTCCAATGGATGAGGGCATCCATGCACTCACAGGGCCCTCCGACACCATCTACCCCTCAACAGGCCCCACAACAATATGTGCAACAACCCCCCCCAACCGTATTCCAGAACCCCATTCCATACCAAGGTGTGATGAACACCCAACAAATGATCAACCCTACCCCACCAAAAATGGGGCAATATGCAACCTCGGGTGCCACTCAACCTAGGAATTTGGTTGATCGTAGCATCTTCCTCACCAGTGAAGAAATTATTCTGCAAACTCACAATCGTCAATATGGTATGCCTCCCGAATATATCCAAACCACCTTAGTAACATGACCATCTACTACAAGACAACCATTAATGATTCCCCATCCTAACGCGAAACCCATTCCTCGCATACCACGCATGCCTTTACGATGGAATGTACATAACCCTCATGCTAGGGCTGCTCATAATTATAGTCTAGTTGATGACTTATCCCAGTCTCCTGTAGCCATATCTGTGTTGGAGGTCATCCAAAACTGTCCATCATAGAGAAAATCTTTTCTTTCTGCCTTGGGGGCAATCGATACAGCTGACACCCAGCTGATCACATTTGATTCAGATCACGGAGAACCACATCTTCCCACCCAAGTAGCCTTCTAGATACCAGTTAATATCTGGAACACCACAATTTATCGGTGTATCATTGATGAAGGTGCATCCACCTGCATCATGTCTAAAGACGTATGGCAGAAAATTGGCTCCCCTGAGATAATACCCTCTACCATCACCCTTCGAGCTTACGACGGTTGACCAACATACTCCACAGGGATTTTTCAAAATGTCCCCATAGAACTTGGAGGCAAAATCATCCTCATTGACATTGAAGTTAATGATACCCAACTTGATTACAATATCTTGGTCGGATGCAACTACATGTACGCTATGAAGGAAGTCTCCTCTTCTGTGTTTCATATGATGATGTTTCCCCATAATGGGAAGATCGTCACCATCGACCAACTTAAACATTACGAGCCTAACCATTTTACCAACATCGATAACATCCTCTCTCTTGTTCATCTTAGCCCGCATGATTTTCCAGTTGCCAACAAAGGCCCTGGATAATTCAAAGACCCATCCATGTTGGGCACTTGTCAGGGAGAACCACCATTCCTAAACCCATCTTTTTCAGCACAAGTGTCTGTAGCTTCCTCTAAAGGAACTGACATGAAGGATACCCTTCCTCCTAGGGAGGCTTCTATCATATCTGACGTCCCACTAGTCACAGAGCTCCCCCCTCATAATCGTCCTGTGAACTTGTCGACTCCACCGGTTCACGATTTCACCTCTCCCTAGGGCCATATCCCAGTTTGGGAGACAATTCCCCAAACCATTACTCAAATCCCCTTCTTTTACCCTCCACCAGGCATACAAGCTCTCCAAGTAGTTGCAACGCTTACTCTCCCTAATATGGTGTTGGAAATTCTACTTTGGTATTTACATCCACCAGAGATGGTTCCTCGACCATCCCTTCCCCCCCAAACAAAAGGAATCCCAATGACGATTCCCATACTTACTCCCACCATACCCTCTACACCCCCACTCACTAACCTCCCTGCCATAGCTGGGGGAAGGCGAAAGAAGAAGGAGCCCACAGCTCCACCCCCCCCATGCGTCCAACCTCCTTGCACGCTATGTGAGAAATATGGACACCCAACCCACAAATGCCCATCTCTACCTGAGTTACATAACCTAATTCCACTCAATAAAACACCATCACCACTCCCCACTATAGCAAGTACTGTCGCTACCTCCCTTAATCCAAGTAGCAAAGGGATACAAACCAAATTCGCTTGCACCATTTGTTCAGAATATGGCCATTATACACCATTGCCCATCTATACCATACGTCTGCCACACATTAGCCGCGACATGCCATACATATCTTCCCGAGTTTCCTTCGACACTCCATACCAATGCTCCTGTGAATTTGATTCATTATACTTCTTCAACAATCCTCGAGCAATGGGGAGGTACATGTCCTCCCCCCAAATTATTGCCCAATCATCCATAGTGTCAATAACACTGGGATGGCATTATGGACCCATTGTCCATATCTAATCCCCTTTTCCCACTTTCATTTTTTGGTACATGCGCCCATAAGCTCTGTTTTCCAAACCACCTTCAGCCTCTTACACAAAAATTTCCATTTGGTGATCATTTTCCCTTTTTCCCGATGGCGCATCTTCCCATGACACATTCATGTATGCATGTGCATATTCAAACTTATCAAATAAATTCTCATATGTTCGATTCTCTTCAGATATTGTTCATGTTAGGTATTTGGTTTTCATGTGTGCAGGTACTTGGTCATCATACATCAACATAACCCCTCCAAGTATATACTCAGCACTGACATGTAGTCATTCCCTCTGAATATCACTTGCATCTCCAGTCACATCCTATGACATTTGCCTCTAGGATCCCCATCTCTGGCTCTGCAGTACCAACACCTCCATTTGCATCTTCGGTATTGTCACCCGGTAACACTCTTACCCACATGAGTTGTCCCATTCATGGCACCCTTTTGCGCCTTTGACACTCATGTTGTTTTTTCAAAACCCTTTAGGGATGGGATTCCCAATAGTTTTCCATCATGTCATGAATCAGCCACATACTCCTTCTCCTCATTTTTCTACCTTTCCCACCGGACTCCCAACTTATCTCTTCAAGGTTCTATTTTTGACTGCACCTCTGCAGTATCATGAACCCTCCATTTCATCCACAATCAATTTGCCCCTCTGCAAATTTCCCTTCATTTCACCTACCTCATACAAAAACTCACCTATGGGGCCCCCACCCTCCACCAATTCTCCAAGAAATTTGTGCCCTACCCGGGCCAACCATATTACATCGAGGCACCCATTTTTGTATTTGTACACTCATCCTAAATTATTCTTTATTTATTGTACAAACGCCTTTATTTGTTGCATTTCCATACCTTTTTGTCATCACCTTTGGTGGCCTTCTTCCCTTTTTGGCAAAAGAAACCCATGTCACCTTGGGTTGGGGCACTACTTATCATCTACCCTTGACAACATTGTCCATATATTTAGAGTATCCCACATGCCACTTACCTTTTCCCTCTGAGTTTGTTCACTTTGTCCCACCTCTGGCACAACTTATTCCCTGTCTTGTTGTCCCCCTGACACTCGACCTCATTGAACGGTTGCGGCCACTTTTTACCCCACATATACCCCAACCAAGGGAAATCTTGAGTCTTCTTACATCTTGACTTTCATCCATGTACCTCCTTCAATTCATAACCTCACCTAGTATATTTCATGAAGCCCTTTTCTTCTGGGAGTCACGTCCCCCTTTTGTCGACATTAGCACAGTTTTCCAGAAGGGCAACAATATCTTGACTCTCATTACCTCACCAATGAGAGCTCTCGAAGGACATAAGGAGAACCACAATTACTTCCTGCTATCGTTGACCCCCATAACATTCGACGCCAACACTTTCTCATGTTATGGTGGGTCTTACTTTGGGACTATTGCAGTTATTTCTTATATTCATCGAAGACCTATGAACTTGGATAGGCTATCAATGCCTACAGAATCTGTGATACTTCTTACAAATATCACTGCCTACTATTCAGAGTATGTTCCTCCATAAAATTGTCTTCTACCTTTATCATGACCTCCCTCGAGGGCATTGCATTTGTCTACATCAACACTTCATTCCTCTTTTGAGTTACATGACACGAGCATGGGGCATTCCCGCCTCATTTGTACATAGTTTATTTTTACACACCTTATGGAAGGTTGGGTTCTACAGGTTCCCTTCTCCCTCCAATGGGTAACTCTTGACACTCCCACTATCGCTCTCTCTTACAACAACACTCTCAGTAGAAGAAACATTGATGGATTTCGTCTATATGTATGCTCCTAACCTCATTCATTAGGGGGCATGTATTATCATTGAAATTTCATCCGCAAATAGTTACAAGAATTCAACATCGTCAAACAATTATGAGGTCACCCATGGACCCTAATTAACACGAAAGCATTCCCAAAGGGTCAAAACTATACAACTAGTGCAAAAATTAAAGGGCACAATGAAGACACAGGGCACGCACGCACATGCATGAAACAAGAATGCAGGAATTGCACACATGCACATGATGTGCAACTGTTGTCGCAAAAATACATGCACCTAAGAAACGACGCATTTATGAGAGTGGTCAGCCTCCCACCCACTTCTAGTTCAACTTCCAAGTTGATTTGACACTCAAATCTGGACTGGATTCGACTGGGTGGCTGGTCAAAGACCTAGAAATTCCCTAATTAGCCTCTTTACACACTACAAACTAGTTGGACAATAACTCAAAGGAATGCTATAAAAAGGCCATGGATACACTTCATTTTTCAAGGAATTCATAGCAAAGTTGTGCTGCCATTATTCTCTTGAGGAATATTCTATCCTTGCCAAGAGTATACTTGCATCATTTCATTGGGCAATCCATCTCACCCCTTGAGTGGATTAGCAAAGAATTCTTTCACCATTTTCATGTTCATTTTCAAAGTTGTAAGAAGAGCTTATTTGTGGGGGTCCAAGAGCCCTCCCTTGGAGGAAGAAGGGACTCATAGTCCTATTGCTTCTCGGTGTTTTCTTTCACTAATATCAGCCTTATCATTGGTGACATGGGTCTCATTGTTTCTTTTGTCCTTATGTCCCTATGTTTATCAATTTAGTTGTTGTTTTATTTCTTAGTTTATTTCTTAGTTGTTGTTTTATATTTCTTTCTCTAACCCTTTTCCTTCCAGCTGTCCTGCTTAGAAAACCTAGCTAAGCTTGCAAGCACCTCTGTTTTTCTCACTAAGGTGATGAAAGAGGCGCAACACATGGGAAACCAATTCATAATATAGGGAGCAAGGGGATTAAAAATACTGTAGGAAAGCAGGTGCAAGAAACCACATGGAAATTAAATTTCCAATGCAACAAATAAAAATAACATGTGTAATTTAAATTTCATTGCAAGTAACAACTTTAACAATGTACCTTAGCCAAACGTGAATGCTTCGAATTTTTTGTCCCATGTATGCTCTGTCCAAGTCCCACTTTCCAACAGATGTGACCTCACCGATACCTCCCAGCCAACACTAGGGGTAGTCTTATTCCCCCTAACCCCCCAAGATGCAAAGGGGCCATGAACACAATACCAGAGAACTTCTAGCACCCAGTTCACCTCGCAAGGTCAAGCTACCACTCATTACCCAAGCTGGGTATCCCAACTCCCACAAGAGAGATCTCAGTCAAGATAAAAATTCAGAAGTGTAATGTTAGACAGAAATATAATACCCATACCCGTCCTCCTCCATCCTTTTTATAGAGTTTTTAAGTAATTATTTTCCCAAATTCCCATTAAATTCCTTTTTCATTAATTTAATTAGCAATAATCTACCCCGTAGACATGTCACCCATACCCTAGTTGCACCAGAAAATTAATTTTATCAATTATTTAATTATTCCTATTTCCCTCACCCACCTAAAATAACTTCTAAAAACACTCCTTGGTGTCATAATATTCCATTACAAATCTTAAATGACTTATGCCTTACTTAATTCCTGGATGAGTTCATAAATAGCAAGTTCCCAAGGAAAGATTCCTTACTAAGTTAGACATTCATCTTTTTCTTTATGTTTCCCCTTTTCTTTAAGTTTCCCCTTTTTCCTTAAGTTTCCTATTTCTTTTAAGTTTCCCTCTTTTTCCTTTTTAAATAAAATTCAATTTAGAAAGTGTAGATAAAACAACCATTAAAATTGACTTTAATAAATAATTTGAATTTCTTCCCCCCCTTCTTGTTACACGTTTATTTATTATTATTAAAAAAAAAAATTGACCACATGTTCCACTTAGACCTAGGTTTAATTTCACTAGGTTGGGCGACATTTTCATTAGGGAAAAATTGTTTTTAAAATTACTTATTACATAATTCATTTTAAGGTCCTCTAGGTTTATTCACTTAACAATTAAAATAATGACGTTCCCTTCAGGATGATCTACGTGCTCCAAGGGTGCCACCCGCCTCCTTTTGTTTTCCTTGTGTGACATGCCCTTTAGGACTCACTATGTGCTCCAAGGGTGCCACTCACCTCCTTTCATTTTCCTTGCACGATGTTCCTTTCAAGACGCACTATGTGTTCCAAGGGTTCCACTCACCTCTTCACTGACTTTCGTAGACGTCAAAAACCCTTGGAGTCAATAATTATCCAAGGGATCTTGTGGGAGACCAAGGACCTCTAAGGAATAAGGACCTTGCTTTATTGCCCACCCCTTAGAATCATCGTGAGTGACTGTCATAGTCTTCCCTCATGGCATCGTGGGACTTCTTGAACTAGGTAATCGTTAAACTACATTTTGAGCCATGACAAGAGTGCTAGTAGGTTGTGGCAAGGCTAATTTCCACACCTCTCGGTCAAGTCTTTGGATGTCATGCATGATCCCTCTACTCCACATGTGAGTATGTTTAGTAAGCTATTGTCAACCTGCATCCATCAATGAATCATGTCAGCAACAATAATCAATCATCATAACATCTAATCATATGTACATGTGTCACATCAATAACATTCAAACCTAACAATCCTCTCCCTGAATCGATCTATAGTCCAAGGAGTTTCATCGATGCCTCTACATCCTCAATGTCCAAAGTCCTACACACTGAGGAGAACCAAGTCAATAACACCTGTCTATGTGAATACAACAAAATAACATATTGTCAATCCATAATGTCTCGTAATCATAATCGAACGACCAATAGTATAATAATCTAGATCACTTGCCAACAAATTTCCTCAAAGAATAAGTTCACTCAGTGTGTGCAAGAGCAAGATGTTTCATACACCCCCTCTTGTTTTAAACTTTGTCACGAAGTTTCACAGTATATAAGTGCCCAAATAAGGTGTATCACAGTATCATAAGTCAATATATCAGAACAAATGGAAATTGTTGGTGCATATCTTATGCGTCCTCCCAGGTCGTCGAGTGTGGACTAGTTGTCCCATTGGAGCTTGACCTGATCTATTGTTCAATGTCATAGTTGTCGAATGTGATGGTCTAGGATGCAGATTGGTTCATTCGGATCACACTCTCATCCGATACCTACAAGTTAATCAAGTCAACAACATGATTTTGGATCATTAACGTAATGTCTCAAAACAAATATGTGAAAGGCATCATGTGTGTGCCTCAAAGAATCAGGCAAGGCTATTCAAATGGGTCACGACCCTCCCCTTTCCACAATCTCTCAGGATCCCCCAAACCTAGGAGATATTTTATCACCTTTCCAAACTTGATCAAACTCTTATGTGGTTTCACCCGCAAGAAGACTTGATCGCCAATATTCATAACTACGATCGACACGATGCACATCGACATAACTCTACTCTCGATCCCACACTCCCTTGATATTTTGTCTTATCGTTTGCATTGATATTCCATTTCTTGGATTGCTTCTGGTCCCAGGAGGACCTTATCCTCAAGTCGATCCCAACTCAAAGGCATCCAACACGGTCTCCCGTAAAGAAACACAAAAGGTGCCATCTTAATGGTTCTTTGATAATTGTTGTTATATGTGAATTATACCAGTGGAAACAATTCTTCCAAATGCTTCTATTGGTCCATCATGTACATGCACAACATGTCCTCCAAGATTTGGTTTTTTTGTTTAGTCTTCTCGTCTATCTTCGGGTGATACACAGAACTAAGGTTAAGTTGGGTTCCCAAGGCCTCTTGGAAACTAGTGCAAAATCATCCTGTAAACATCGATCCTCGATCGGATATAATCATATTAGGCATGCCATGCAGCCTCATGATATCACTGATGAAATTGCTAGCTAAGTCAGGTTCCTGATACGTCATATGCATAGGAATAAAATGAGCACTCTTTGTCAGAGTATCGACTACCAAAAAAATTGAGTCGTGTCTCCTTGCCGTCAGTGACAATCCAACAATGAAATCCATCGAAATGACCTCCCATTTTGATTCTGGAGTAGCATGTGGTTGTAATAATCCTGTTGGATTTCTATGTTCAACCTTCACCTACTAACATTCTAGACATATTTCCAGGTAGTTGACTATGTCTGCCTTCATTCCTTTCCATAATAATAAGGGTTTAAAGTATGCCCTCATCTTTGTAATTCTAGGATGATACATGTACACTTCTCTCTGAGCCTTGTCTGGGATCACACTCCTCAAATCATCGGTGGGTGGTACATTAATTTGACCTTTAAAACTCAATAATCCATCGTTGTCCATAGAAAATCCTTCAAATTTTGGTACCATCATTGTGATTGGTTTGATAAAATCATTGACCTCTTTGTACTAGTCATCATCACACTATAAAGTGAGAATATTTTCAGGTAGATTTTTCTGAAGAGAATTCACTGAAAATATGTGTGGTCTCTACTCAACGCATCTACTACTTTGTTCATTGTTCCTTTTATGTAAGTAATCTCAAAATAATACTCACTACGAAATTTTGACCAACCTCATTGTCGTGCATTCAATTTGATTTGCATAAAGATTTGTTGTAGACCACAATGGTCCATTTCTACTTTGAATTCTCATCCAATAAGGTAGTGTCTCCAAATTATCAAGGCCTAGATAATGGCTAACAAACTCCAAATCCTGCATTTCATAGTTGTCCTCATGCCTTCTCAAATTTCTCGAGATGTAAGAGATCACTCAACTATCTTGCATCAAGACTCTACCTAAGCCTTCCTTGGATGCATCAGTCCATACCAATAATTATGTATCAATGTTAGAGACCTTCAGTTTCAGTGTCATTGTCAATAGCTCCTTGAGCCTCCAAAATGCCTCCATGCATTTATTGGTCCAAGCAAACTTCTTGTTATTCTTCCACAATTCTGTAATCGGATTTTCTATCTTCGAAAAACCCTTGATGAACCTTCGATAGTATCCCTCTAAACCCATGAAGCTACGCACTTTTAGGACATTTGTCACTGTAGGACATTTTGTAATGGCCTCGAACTTTTTTGGATCCATGTTGATACCTTTGCTAGAGATGACATGCCCTAAGTAGTGAATATTTGATTGATAAAACAATCATTTAGACAATTTCCCATACAATTTGTTCTCTCGCAAACAATGTAGTACCAAGTGCAAGGGTTATTCATGCTCCTCCATCATCCGTGTGTAAATCAAAATATCGTCAATGAATACTTGGATGAGCTTGTCCAAGTACTTGTGGAACACCCCGTTTATTAAACTCATAAATACCCAGGGGGTGTTTGTCAGTCCAAAAGAAAAAATAATAAACTTGTAATGTCCAAACCTTGTCTTAAAGGAAATATTAGGAACTTCATCCTCCTTGATCTGTAGTTGGTGATATCTTGATCTCAAGTTGATCTTTGAAAACACCATCGCACCTGTCATATGATCAAATAGATCATCAATCCTTGGCAATGGATACAGATTCTTGATCATTTCCTTGTTCAATTGACGATAGTCAATGTAGAGTCTCCATGACCGATCCTTCTTCTGTATGAATATAACTAGCACACCCCACAGTGACATAATTGGAAATATAAGTCTCAGGTCTAGCAACTCCTTCAGTTGCATTCTCAACTCCTATAACTCTGGGGTCAACATCTAATAAGGCATTCTTTCTATTGGCTCAGTCCCCAAATTTATGTCTATGGTAAATTCCAATTCCCTCTCCGGTGACATCCCAGGTAACTCCTCAAGGAAGACATCTGTAAAATCTCTCACCACTGGAAGGTGTTATAGACCTTCCATTACTCACTTCTCATTTAATGAAAGGATCACACAAATCTTACATCCCTTATGCATGCTCTTCCGTAGCTTGAAGGAAGAGATGAAACTTAGGGAAACTCCCTTGTTCCAACCTACAATCACCTGTATTTTTCGCTCATCATCGACCAAGAATAATTGTTTCTCCTTAGAGCCGAGTATCACCTCAGGTGATTCCAACCAGTACATAATGATCACAAAGTCATAAGATCCTAAGATCATGACGTACAGGTTCGACCTAGTGACAACTCTCCCAGGTTAAGGCTACAACTCATAACCTTCCCTCCAATATTTTGTTTGGCTCTGGAAAACATTTCCACAAGGATAAAATCATCCTGAATGAATGCCTTTACATTAATTCTATATAGTGCTTCCATAGAAATGAAACTTTGTTTAGCACCTGGATCTATCAAATACTAAGGTTTTGGTCAGCAACGATACCTGACGTCTTGAGCACAGTCGACTGGTGTTCTTCCTAGAAGTTATTTACCACTGCATGAATCCGATGGGACTTGCCCAAATATCCCATGGTAGTGGGTCCAACTGATCTATATTCTCTATTCCTCTCCCGGAATCATTCCTCGAATAGTTCCCATGACACGTCTTTGACTTCTATGTTGGAGGTATATTCATGAAGTGAAATCACCTCACCATATTCTCCAACCATGCCTCAGTAGCTGCATCATCCGGGGCACCGAAGAACTCAGGAAAATTTGACCTTCTCAAGTTCATGGTGAATACTAATGGTACTGGCTAGGTGCATTGTGGACCCTCAGGAGTACAGGGGACTTGGACTCATCTCAGTACAGATGGTCAATCAAGGCCTCTAAGAATATCTGGAAGCACCTTGTCAGACCATCATCATCCCTTACAACAATTGAATCTAGCCCAAGGGTTTGTTCTCCCAACATGGGGCTTAGACTCTGAGGGCATGGGCACTTCTGGAGGTGTCACACCTCCTTCCATGGTAGCACGCTACAAACCTCTGTGGCATCCTCTAATCGATATCATCGCATGGAAACGTTAAAATTTTAATTAGAACTAGGCTATTACTCAAGGGTTTACTGCAGTGGAAATCATGGAGATCCGTAGTTGCAGGGTTGAACCTGCTCTGATACCATATCTAATGACCTCAATTATTATGACTACATGCGACGCAACACAAAAGAATTTTTTTTTTTTTTTTGAATCTGGAAGGCAACAACAACAAATGTTAAACAATGAAACTTGACGATGAACATGATGCATGTAGATCAGAGGTTGGGGTCGCCATGGGAAATCAATTTAGAATACAATTATTAAGGGGATTACAAATACTGTAGGAAAGAAGGTATAAGAAAGAACATGGAAATGAAATATTCAACCTAGCACAAAAAAATAACATGTGTAACTTAAATTTCATTGCATGTAACAAATTTAACAATGTACCTTAGCCAAACGGGAATGATCTAAATTTAATGTCCCTCACACGCTTCATCCAACTCTCGCTTGACAACCGATTTGACCTCACCGATACCTCCCAGCCAAAGATAGGGGTAATATTCTTCCCCATGAGCCCCTCGAGATGCAAAGGGGACACAAACACAATACCATAGAACTGTTAGCACCCAGCTCACCTTGCAAGGTCGAGCTAACACTTGTTACCTAAGCTGGGTATCCCAACTCTCACAAGAGAAAGCTCAGTCAAGATAAAAATTCAGCAGCGCAATGTTACGCAAAAAGATCATACCCATACTCCTCCTCCTCCATCCTTTTAATAGAGTTTTTAAGTAATTAGTTTCCCAAATTCCCAATAAATTCCCTTTTCATTAATTTAATTTGGAATAACCTCCCCCGTACACATGTCACCCATCCCCTAGTTGCACTAGAAAATTAATTTTATTAATTATTTAATTATTCCTATTTCCATCACCCACCCAAAATCATTCCTACAAATGCTCCTTGGTGTCCCAATATTCCCTTACAAATCTTAAATGACTTACACCTTACTTAATTCTTAGTTGAGTTCATAAATAGCAAGTTCCCAAGGCAAGATTCCTTACTAAGTTAGACATTCATCTTTTTCTATACGTTTCGCCTTTTCTTTAAGTTTCCCCTTTTTCCTTAAATTTCCTATTTCTTTTATGTTTCCCTCTTTTTCCTTTTTAACTAAAAATCAATTTAGAAAGTGTAGATAAAACAACAATTTACCCTTTTTCTTCTTTAATTAAAAATTAATTTAGCAAGTGTAGATGAAACAACCATTAAAATTGACTTTAATAAATAATTTGAATTTCTTACCCCCCTTCTTGTTACATGTTTATTTATTATTATTATTATTCTTTTTTACCACATGTTCTACTTAGACCTAGGTTTAATTTCACTAGGATGGGTGATATTGATATTTTCATTAGAGAAAAAATGTTTTTAAATCTTACTTATCACATCATTCATTTTAAGGCTGACAAGGTTTATTTGCCTAACAGTTAAAATCACGATGTGTCCTTCAGGACGCACTACATTCTCTAAGGGTTCCATGAGTTCCCTTTTGATGTGCTCAGAAAATTTGGTTTGAATAAATCATTTGTCTCTTGGATCGAGGCCTACATTTCGTCCCCCTAGATAGCGCCCCTAGTAAATGGGTGCCCAACTTTGTTCTTCCAAGCCACAAGTGGAATTCAACAAGGATGCCCACTCTCTCTAATGTTGTATATAATCATGGGAGAAACTATGAATAGAAGACTGGAACATGAAAGAGTCACCAGAAATATGTTGGGGATGAAAATAACTAGGGGTGTCAAAAGGATAAATAAATCGTAGTTTGTCGATGACACTCTTCTTCTTGGAGGAGCCTCACAAACTATGGCCAGAATATTCAAGCTATTTCTGGACCAATATGAAATAGCCTCTGGGCGTCTTATCAATAAGCAGAAAAGACAAATTTATTCTTGGCACATAAAAGCTTGTACAATGGCCATAATTGCCAACATCCTACAATTCTCCTTCTCAATAGATGGAAATATTTCAAGTATCTTGGCACCCCCATCAGTATCAAATACCTCCCCGGAGAGGCATGGCATGTGGTGCTCCAAAACATCAAGGACCAATTCAAAATTTGGGGAGCAATTTGGTTGAAACCAGTTGGCAAGGTAGTATTAATAAAGTCAGTCCTATCCTCCTTTCCAATCTTCCAGTTTTCCGTCCTCTATGCTCCAGTGAGACTAAAAAAATAAATGTCCAAAATTGTCAAGAAATTTCTTTGCCAAGGGAAAAAAGACAACGGTAAAAATTTCCACATGGTAAATGGCGCAAACCCGCTTCCCTACAAAGGGTCATTTGACCTACCGGTCTTGGATCGTTCACAACACTGAGTCAGAGTGACTCCTTGGGTCCCTGCGACACTCGAATCATCTCTACCCACACACATAGGTCTCTTCCTCGAGTGACCACAACTATGACCGTTCTTTTGTCTCCTCACAACTTGGACTTCGGGGATATCCTGAACTCTCCCTTATCTTCTTCCTGAAATGTATTATTCTGAACCTCTGAACTCTCACCACGTGTCTCCTCAGATTCACCATCCCCACAAGGGTTTGGGTTTGGTGACTTCACGAAACTCCAAGTCTCTCTCTATGAACATTTGGGTTCTCGATTCCCAAACTCCTTAATCCAATACAACGTATTCGTCCCATGATCAACAACTGGGATTTAGATCGTGACTTCAGACTTCATGAGTTTTCTTCATCAAGTATTCCAACTTGCTGAACTCTGAAGTACCAAAACACTCCATGACTATCCTACTTGTATCTTTACCAAATCTGATGGTATGGAATCGTTTGACTCCCTCTAAGAACAAATATCATTCACTGAATTTCAGTGAAGACTTCAGGGACTTCTCTCCTTGTATATTTCCACCGCTCTCCCTCCTGAACTTAACTTACTTGACTTCCTATGGACACTTCCTTCGACACTTAGTCAAATTTCAATATGTGAAAACCTTGCAACAAATTGTCCTCCATGCTCAACTTCTCCTTGTGGATGGATTCACGCTCCTTGCGACTATCATCCAATAACTTTTGTCTCTTGTGACTGGAATCATGCTACTTCTCATAATATTTTGAGTCTAAAAACTCTATCACACACTCCTTGGGATGTCAATGTACTCCTTGTAGACATGGGTTTCTCTATCTCTTCTGATCTTTCGAGTTGAAATAGACTTAGTCATGCACTCCTTGCGGACACTATGTACACCTTGCACTTTCTCAATGAAGAGAAACAATTGAAGCCTATCTACTCCTCACAGTGACTCATACATTCAACAAAGCAAATGTGGTCATGGATTCAAGAACAAGAAATAATAGAGAATTGAAAAACAATAGAAGGCCTACCATTTACTCATTCAGATAGACATGAAACAACACACATTTGGGACAATATATTTCTCTGTTGTATTCATCCAATTGGAACTTACATACATTCACACAATATTTCTCTGTGTCTCCTAGCTCTTAGTTTACAATGGAAATATACACACTACATTCAACAACCTGTCCTTGGCAACAATACAAAGTTTTATACAAAGAGGTGCTCTTAGAGCTTTCCCTCCAACTACTCTATGCTTTATTAATGGAATTGAATGCTATCAACTACTTAACACTTATTAAAATAAATATCGAGTCAGACATATAAGAGCGCAAGCTCCAAATAAGTATTGTGATCTGATTCATTAAAAAACAATACATATCCTCATCAATCTCATGCAATGGATCAACCTCCGGTCATTAAAGATGTTCACTACTCAAAAAGGTTTGTCAGATGTTACATTAATACATTGATATTTTTTAAATTCAAAATGTTTCAAAATATGTGCTAGTTTGCCCAACTGTTTTCCATGCTTGTGCTTTGCTAGCGATGCTCCTCCATCATACTCTCTTGGATGAAAAATTCATGGAATCCTGTCCACGAGCTCCTGCAAAAATCTTCCATGCTTCTGGATACCCTCTTTGCCAACCCAACTGGAATCTTCTACTGGTTGTCCTTTCCACTTTGCTAGGTATTCAAAATACGTCTTCCTTCTCTTTTTCTTACCAACTCACTGACCTATAATATTTTCCATTTGTGGCTTCTCTGTTACAGGAATTTGTTTCTCCTACCGGATCCTCCCTTGATCTTCATATCCTTCATATCTATCCTTAGTGTAAGGATACAAATATGCAATGTTAAATATGGGTGATATACCCACATCTTCTGGTATCTCTAACTCATAAGCATTTTTGCCAAACCTCCTCAATATTTTACATGGTCCTATATTTTTCAACTTTAGTTTATTGTATGTCCCCCTCGGGAATATTTGTTTCCTCATATGTGATAGAACTTGATCTCCAACTTTGAATTAAATCTTTCTCATGTATTGATCAGCTCTGTGCCTGTATTCATCGTTGCTCTTCTTCAACTTCTCCTTGATCTAATTGTGAATTTCCTGCCTCTCTGCAGTGAAATCTTCGGATACGATGGTCCTAAATTTGCTCTGCTTCATATTTCTCAATTCTGATACTCCCCTCAGATTCATTCCATAAACTATTTGAAATGGACTTTTCCCAATTCTCATGTTTACTAATTCATTATATGCAAACTCATATTGTGCTAGAATATGATCTCACTGACTTTGGTGTTCAGTGACTAAACTCGTCAGCAAATATCCTAAGATTCTATTCACCACTTCAGTGTGTCCATCGATTTTTGGTTGTTATGCAGAACTAAAATATAGCTCTTCCCCAACATTTTCCACAATGTCCTCTAGAAATGACCAGCAAATTTGGTATCCCTTTCTGAAACTATACTCCTGGGAAATCCATGGAATCTCATGCTGAATGCATCAACAACCTTGTTAGCATTTCTAGAAATATGTTTAATGAAAAAAGTGAAATTTTTCATAAACTCTATCCATTTAGCATGTCTCTGGTTTAACTTCTCTTGTTTGGTTATGAATTGCAAAGCGTGATTATCTCTATACAAAACAAACTCCTTCAGTACAAGATAGTGCATCCATTTCCTCAAAGCTTGGATTATGGCATAGAACTCTTTGTCATATGTGGAGTACTTCCTTTTAGCTTCATTCACCTTCCCAATGAAATATGTAATAGGTCTACTATCTTGACTCAAGACTACTCCAATTGCAACCCCACTCACATCACACCTCACCTGGAATGTCTTCCCGAAATCTGGTAAAACCAGAATTGATTGTTCAATTATTTTCTCCTTCAATATATTGAAGCTCCTCTCAGCCTCTTCTGTTCACTTGAAACACTTGTGTCTTTTCTTCATTGTATCCATCATTTGAGCACTAATCCCACTAAAATTTCTGATGAAATTCTGATAGAAACTTGATAATCCATGGAAGCTTCTTACCTAAAATACATTCCTCGGTCACAACCATTCTCTGATTGCTTTCACCTTTTCGGGATCCATCTTCAATTCATTCGAAGAAATCACAAAACCCAAATATATGAGTTATGTCTTCATGAAAGAGGATTTTTTCAGATTAATAAACAAATTTTATTGCTACAACCTCCTCATAATGAATGTTAAATGTCTCAAGTTCTCCTCCTTAGTCTTTCTAAATACCAATATATCATCCAGATATACAATTACAAACTTACCAGTGAAATATTTTAACACTTCATTCATCAGCCTCATAAAAGTACTTGGGGCATTTTTTAAGCCAAAAGGCATAACAAGACATTTATACAACCCTTATTTTGTCTTGAATGTTGTTTTCCACTCATTACCTTCCCTCACTCTTATCTGGTGATATCCACTTTTCAAATCTATTTTTGAAAAATAGTTAGCCCCACTCAGACAATCGATCAAATCATATATCCTTGCTAACAGAAATATGTATCTGAGGGTGATCTTGTTTATGTCCCTTGAGTCCATACACATTCTCCATCCACCATCCTTCTTTGGAATTAATACAATTGGTACTGCACATGGCCTCAAGCTTTCCGTGACCAATCCTTTGTCTAACAGATCTTAAACTTGTATTTTCACTTCCTCATTCTCTTGAGGTGTCAATATATATGTTTCTTTGTTCAGTAGGATTGCTCATAGTATCAAGTCAATGTGATGATTGATGCTTCTGATAGGAGGCAATGAGTTTGGAAACTCATCCACTACAATGTTAGCAACATTTTCTAAGAGTTTGTGAACTTCCTCAAGAAAATATTATATTGAAGAACTGTTAAGGATAACTCATGGATTTATCACTACAACAAACTACATCTCTTGTTCCCTCTTTACTTCCTTCAGGATTTCCTTCCCACTCATGAGAAGTCTTCTCATCTTGGCTTCATATTTCACCTTCTTCTCTTCAATTTGTAGCAACATGTGTGTCCTACCATTCTTCTCTAAGGGATAGGTATTCCTCTTCCCATAATGAATAACATTCTTTTCATATTTCTAGGTTATTCCCAACTAAACATGACAAACATCCATAGGAATCACATCACACATAATTTCATATCTATATCCTCCTATTTCAAATTCAACCAGGCATTGTTTAGTAATTGTTACATGATGATCCTTCTGCAACCATGAGACCTTATACAAGGTCAGATGTGCAGTTGTCTCCATCTCTAGATTCTCCACCATCTCTGTGGATACTAAGTTGTCAGTGCTCCCACTATCAATTATCACCTTGCAAACCCTGTCCTTCATTTTTCAAGCTGTCCTACAAAAATTGTTCCTTTACGTCAATTTTTTAGTCTCTGGCTCTTGCTTCAAAAGAACCTTCTTCATCATCAGGGATATTCCATCCTCTACACCTTATTCCTCAGAATCCCACTTTTGTGATTCCTGAATGTGATCTTATCCTCCTTTCTTCCTCTGGAGACAATCCCAAGACATGTGTCTCATTTTTACACAAGAATAACATCTCACTTCTCTTCCTCTGTCTCTTCCTCTTCCTCTGGGAAAAGAGATTCTACCACCACTATGCCTTCCTCTAGAACTTTCTCCTCTCTCAAAGAGACTATGCGGTTTCTCTGCCTCGTCTTTAGGATTTTGGGATTTATCATGGGCAACTCCTTTGCCTCTTTTCAAACTTCCACCTTTGTTTTGTTGACTCTTTTTCATGGCCAACTTCTCATCTTCCCTCAATGCCATTTCATATGTGTCCTCTACAATCATGATTGTTGCCATGATGATTTCATCATGACTATAATATCTCATGCCATTGATGTATCTAGCAACTTTCTCTTCATCTCTCTCTCTCTCTGTCTAGTTATAATGTTCAATTTGTAGAACTCTTCTGTGTACTCCTTCACAATCAATCCTCTCTGTATAAGGTTCTTCATCCTCTTGAACAGACTTATCTAGTAATACTTGGGTATAAATTTTTCCTTTAGCTTGGCTACCATTTGATCCCAACTCTTGATCTTTTGTTTTCCCTTGCTCCTCCTATTGGCCTGTAGTTCATCCCACCACAGTGTTGCATGTCCTTTCAACCTAGTGACAACATGTCTTACCTTTTTATCCTCTTCGATGTACTCATAGTCGAAATACTTATCCATTTCTCGTATCCAATCAAGCAATTCTTTTGTGTCTAAATTTCCTTCATACATAGGGATGTCAATATTTTCTCTGGAACCTAGTTTGAAAACTGCTCTTAATAAGTGTTCCTCTAAAGAATCCTCATCTATAGCTTCTTCAACTTCTACTTCTTCAATTTCTACCTCATTGATGTCTCCATCATCAGATGCTCTGCTCTGTGCTGTCTCCATGGCATCTAGCCTCACACGCAGTTCTCTCCAAGATCTTTAGCAACAAGTGGGTCAACATGTCTTCTAGGCGGCATTGTGCTGACGCTTTTGATATCTCTCCTCCTAATATTGGCTTACACCTTTCCTTACAAAAGTCAATTCTTTACTCGCTCTGATATCTCCCTTGCCTACGATCTATAGAAAAAAAAAACTTTGATACCACTCCTGGCGCAAAACCCCTTCCCTCCAAAGGGTCTCTTTACCTCCCAGTATTGGATCGTTCACAACACTGAGTCAGAGCAACTCCTTGGGTTCCTGCAGCAACCGAAACAAATCTATTCACACACACAGGTCTCTTCCTCAAGTGACCATAGCTATGACCATGGGTCTATCTCCTCGCAACTCAGACTTCGGGGATATCCTGAACTCTCCCTTTTCTTCTTCCTGAAATGCATTTTTTCGAACCTACGGACTCCTGCCACATATCTCCTCAGATTTTTTGTCCCCACAAGGGTTCAGGTTTCATGACTTCTCGAAACTCCAAGTCTCTGGCTACGAAATTTTGGGTTCCCGATTCTCTAAATCCTTAATCCATGGCCATGTATTCCTCCCGCGATCAACGATTGAGATTTAGATCGTGACTTTAGACTTCGGGATTTCACTTCGTCAAGTATTCAAACTTGCCTAACTCCAAAGTAATGAAACACTCCACAACTATCCTCCTTGTAGCTTTACTAGATCTCATGATCTGGAATCATTCGACTCCCTCTGAGAATGAATCTCATTCACCAACTTTCAGTGAAGACTTCATGGAATTTTCTCCTTGGATATTTTTGCCACTCTCCCTCAATAGGACATAACTTACTTGAATTCCTATGAACACTTCCTTTGACACTTAGTCGAATCTCGATCTGTGCACACCTTGCAACAAATTTTCCTCCACGCTCAAGTTTTCCTTGTGGATGGATTCATGCTCCTTGCGACTATTCTCCAACCACTTATGTCTCACGTGACTGGAATCACACTACTTATCCTAATCTTTTGATTATGAAAACTTTGTCACACACTCCTTGCAGACATGGGTTTCTCTATCTCTTTTGATCTTTTGAGTTGAAGATAAACACCTTGCACTCGCTCAATGAGGAGAAACAATATGCACACCTTCCACTCACTCAATGAAGAGAAAAAATTGAAACCTATCTACTCCTCACAATGACTCATACATTCAATAAATAAAATGAAGTCATGGATTCAAGAATAATAAATAACAGAGAATTGAAAAACAATAGAAGGCCTACCATTTACTCATTTAGATAGACACAAAACAACACACATTTGGGACAATATATTCCTCTGTTATATTCATCCAATTGGAACTTACATACATTCATACAATATTTCTCCGTGTCTCCTAGCTCTTAGTTTACAATGAAAATCTACACACTAGATTCAACAGCCTCTCCTTGTCAACAATAATTTTTTTTATACAAAGAGGTGCTCTTTGAGCCTTCCCTCCAACTAATCTATGCTTTATTAATGGAATTGAATGTTATCAACTACTTAGCACATAAATATCGAGTCAGAAAAATAAGAGCACAAGCTCCAAATATGTACTATGATCTAATTCATTAAAACAAAATACATCTCCCCATCGATCTCACATGATGACTCAACCTTCGCTCATTAAATATGCTCACTACCCATTGATCTTTTTGAAATTCAAAATGTTTCAAAATATGTACTAGTGTCCCCAACTATTTTCCATGCTTATGCTTTGTTGGTGATGCTCCTGCATCAGTAAACAAGCTTATTGTCCGTTCCCCTAAAGAAAATGGTGGTCTAGGTATTCGGGACCCGAAAAATATAAACTTATCCCCGTGGGAAAAGATAATCTAGCGATTAATCACTGGAGTAAATGAATGGTGGAAAAAAGAAATATGCAATAAGTACCTCTATAAATCCATAAAGAAGATGTATGGATGTTGTAAACCTTGGTCAATCAGGCTCCCCCATATGGACGTTAATTTGGGCATCAATGTCGTTCATCCAAAACTACATCATCTAGACTCCAAGAAATGATAAATAAATTAAGATTTGGGAGGATCACTTCTCAGACAGAGAAATACTTTCTTGTATTCTTGCTCTGGACCACTTTAGGCATTGGCTAACCTTACAAGAAAAAATCACTCTCTTTGATATTTCTAATTGGAATAGGAATGTTTCTTGGGAAAACTAGAACCTGGGAGATCCCCCCCCCGGATAAGACGAGGCCCATCAGCTCCTCCTGGTAGTCTTAGGGTCTACCTCAGTTCACCTTAGTCAAAGGGACAACAAATTTTTGGGAGAAGCAGGGTACACAGTGAGGTTGGGATACAAAAATATCCTCCAAGAAAATAAATTTGGAACCCAAATAGCCTTTCAAAGATAAATATATTTGGTTGGAATTTGGCGCACAACAAGATTTTAACTGGAGAAAACTTGAACAAAAGAGGTTATATGGGGCCTTTCATATGTTCTCTCAGCAACCAAAATCTTGAAAGCACTGACCACCTTTTCGTAATTTACTTTTTCACCAAACAAGTGATGCATAGAATCTACTCAAACATAGTCCCTCAAATATCTTGGCCGACAAGCAACAAAATTTTGATTGAAAAATGGGGTAAACACTACAAAGAATCACTCCATAGGAATCCAAATCTAAGTCAAATACAAAAGACCTAGATTAAATTTGTACGCCGACAAATATGACTGAAAAGAAACAAAAGAATTTTCAAACAAAATCTTGTCCCCCCCCCCCTTGCAACTCTCACAAACAGTCGGTTGGGGGAGTAGATATCATATAGGAAATTAATAGCACAGGAAGGTGGTCCATTACTATCATAAGAAGAAGTCTGGATAAATAAAATAAATCTACCTGCAGTTCACCCCAACACTTTGCCAAAAAAATCATCATGTTGGCAGATTCAAATTTCCCCCCAGGATTTAAAAAATTGGCTAAACGCCCAAATAAGTCACGTTCTCTATTTCGATGGTGCCTCAAAATGAATCCCAGGGGAGGCAAGTGAGGAAGGGTTTTTGTTCATCTCTAGAGGACAAATATTGCTAACTTACTCATGGAATCTGGGCATAACCACTAATAATCTAGCAGAGACCTATGCACTCTTCCAAGGACCTCAACTATCCCATGAATGACAACTCATCTAGCTAATATTTCTAGGAGACTCCAAGAACATAATTCGGTACTTCATCAAAATAAAAATTCCAAAGAACACAGATATGGAAAGGCTCATAGAAAGAGTCATATATATGATACCTACCATGCACTCTACCTTTTACCATATTCGACGCATAAACAATGGGATAACAGACGAACAAGCTAATCTAGCTATAGAAAGAGGCCCATATCATATGGAATTCCTGGGAAGGCTCTTATTTATTTCCCCTCCTAATGCATCAACCCCCTTTGCTTTTATCTCCACCTAGCAGCCACTCCCACACAACGATTCAACGAAAAGGCATTATAGGTAAGTCGAGCATCAAGATTGGGGGATTTGTGTACTTGATCATCTTCTGGTTCATGGGATATAGTACACTCCAGTATGATCATATGAATCTCTTGGTATGAAGGGAGTTCATACTCTGTGGGAACCTACTTCAATTTCCACTCCATGTCTGCCCCGTCTCTAGATCCCTCACCTCCTCATTAATTTTTCTAGTGAAGAAGGATTGTGAAGGGATTGAAACCATTCTCCACAACATGTTGATGCTGGTAGTTCCTTCCACATCTTCATTGGAGTGTCACCCATCCTCTAAGAATGCATGGACTCTTTTCTTATCCACAAGAGGAATTTGGGATGGACATAACCCAATTCATTGTCTTTTCCAGCTAAAAAAGAATTCGATAATGCGGTGTTTGTCATGGGAAGGGAATTTAATGAGAAGAGGTAGTCTGAATTCAACGAACAACTCCAGAATATGTGGTGAAGAAGTAAAGGAAGCAGAAAACAAACATCACCCGGGGATCAACATAGTCACTCGTATGTCCAAAAGTTGCATCAGAGGATGCTTCAGTGATGAAATTGTACGTGGAAATAACGAAAGGCTCCATACAGTTCTTGGTTGCTCCATTGTCAGTTTAGATAAAGGAGGAGCAATAAAAGGCGACACTAACAAAGGAAATTACAAATACCGACACTACAGATGAAACATAAAATCCGGTGCACCAACGATAGCACAAAAGAATGTTCCAACAACAAGAATTGGAAGGTTCGAGTAGCAATAATGTTTGCTAAAATGGATCAATGACCACGTCATGAGAGGTTGGAGGATGAGTTGGTAGAAGACAACTTCTCTTCCACACAGTAATTGTATTTTCTATTGGACTCCCATAGATCCACATTAAACTTCACTCTTGAGACATTGGCATAGCACCACACCCTAATAAACTAGCTTCAATATTAGGTCGACTATCTCAGACGTCAAGGGGAAAGAATGGAAGCAATGCATGAATCCAGAACACACAACTCTATAGAGAAAATCCAGAATGAGGAGATGAGGAGTAGGACAGACCCAGTTCTGCCTGACCTGAATGTAGCCCTGGAACCACTGCCATAAGAAAAACGAGGTTGAGAGGAAGATCGTATATAAGAAGAACAATAAGGCTTTCCCAATTTTGTAAAAATGGAAAAAATTAATCTTATCGGGAGATGGTTTTGTTTTGATAAGTCTGATAAAGGTAGTTTACAATAGTAGAATCTGTGGAAAACTCTTTGTAGTAATCCTTTTATGAAAATTTGTAGCCGGTCTCCTATACCATCACCCTCTTTTGTACTTTTCAACCTCGGTCGTGCCCTTTATATATATAAAAAAAATTAGTTTTTGTAAAAACAAAAATAATCCACTAAAGAGAGCTAGGAACCATGAGGTATATCCAATATTCAAGGTTTTAAAAAAAAATTGTTGCCCAACAAAATATAGACACTATAACAATCTATTCCATAAATAATATCCAATGAAACTCTACTATTTTCAAAACATTGGAAATACATACTAGGATATGCAACAATATGCACATTTAAATGCCTAAGTTGAGTAATCTCATAATCATATTAAGTAATGTGAAATAGTAAACAAGTTCATTAATGATGCATTAATAAATGAAAAGAAGTTAATGTTCAAAATCTCTTCTTTTGATTTATAGAAGATGACAAGAAAATGAAAACATCATTAAAATATTGATTATTCCAC
>ML830735.1:154314-186565 GCA_009831015.1 Picea engelmannii | reverse complement strand
ACTTCTAGGAGGAGAAAGGGGTTCCATTCTTTTGTTTTGTACTTGTTCCATAGTTGAGAAGAGCATCGAGGGAGTGGTATTTTGAGAGCATAAAATTGGAGTTAGGATATTTTGTAGTAGCCATTCAGGCCATAGTTTCAAAGGAAACTCCATAGTGAGTGCCTCTTTCTTTCTGCTTTCTTTCCATAACTGAAGAAAAGAGATCAACAAAGCACATGCCTAACCTTATAGATGTGTTTTCTCCCATATTAGGTTTCGTAGGAGACATCTTTTGTTCAATTTTGTGGATGGCATGTATATTTTTTTCTTATTATTTCATTTTCATATTCATTTATTTTCATAAATCTGAGTAATGATCTAGTAATAACTAATCTGGGATCTAAGGAAATAAATTGCTTAATCTAAAATTTCAAAATAGTTTAAGATCTGTTGGGATAAACTATTCCAGTGGAATATCCATGGTAGTTTATAGATCATATTTGTATTAGATCCATGTTTCTTTAGGGTATTTTTGGAAGGTTGTAGGATCCATGTATTGTCTTAAGAAGAGATTCATAGAACCCTAGCCATGGTGGATGAGTCTATTCACAATAACCCTCGATGTAAGGTACTAAATGTATTATATGAAGCAGAAAAAGAAAATATTATAACAAATACTAGTGAAATAGAAAATATAAAGAACAGTAATACCTTTATTGATAGAAATCCAAGTTCACTTACCTCTTTGAGGAGGAAACCTCCAGCAGAGCAATGCTCTATTACAATCATTCTCAAGATGAGACTTTCTCATGCATTCTACTTCTATTTATACTAATTCTATCTGTTGTAGCTTAAAAATGCCCTTCCATTTTTTTTGAATTCTTACTAAGTTTCCTTACATTTTTCTTATCTTAAAGTAATCTCTAACTCTAAAAATTATTGATTGCAAACTAGAATTGGGCCTTCTATATTCTACAAAATGCACATTGTCAAGAATGCAAAATAAACTAGCTCTAAACCTTCATTACATTGAAAATATTTGCAATTTCCATCTCAATGTGCCTTTAACTTATTTAAATATGATCCTAGTCACCTTTCATTTTGCACACCCTAAAAAAATCTATGCATGCCCTAAAACAATATTTAGTCGGTATAAACTCTCTATTATTCATCAATCCACAAATCCATTTACCTTTTGTCATGTCAAGGTTCAAATTACATTTTATCTAGATATTTTAAAATGCCATTCTATTTACATCATCTAGGTATATGTCAATGATCCATTAGATATTCTAGGCGCATTTGACGAAGTTAAGTCTCATACATCTCTTTGTCCAAAAAGGTTACATGTGTGACACATGGAGATCTCTATTTTCTGCACAGCTACATTTGTTGTATCCAACATTTCTCTTCTCATTAGCTCTATTGAAAACTTTCTAATCTCAGTTTGTTATCTTACCCTAACAGTCATACCGTTAGAGAACAATTGTGGTATATGTACTATATATACACTATTGATGTATATATTAATTGACTAGGATTAGTGCCTTTTATGCCCATCTTTTGTCTTCTTGATCTTGTTAGTTATATTATTTTCTTGGCTACATTGTCTTTCTCTAGTTTTGACACATTTTGACAGTGGTATCAGAGCATGATATTGATATTGTAAGCCTGATAGTTTATCAAAGAACTATAGTTCTTAGTGTTTGGTAGTACCATGGTAGTTTTTCCATGGTAGATGACGAATAAGCGGATAATGAAAGTGGAGAAAAATTATGTTTTATTTGTCTTCTCTATTTTGATGACTATTTTACCTTTTTAATTATTTTCTTCCTGTCACAACCTACACTTGCAAGAATGTTGATGGATTATTCTATTGATGAATATTGAGGGTGCGAAGTAGAAGTAAGTATTTGAAAGAAGGAGAATTCTCCTCAATCATGAATCCTCGACCTGGTAATTGAAGTGAAGAATTTTCAAAGTGGAGACAAGATAAGAAAGGAGACACGATCTGGTTTATTGTTGTTTGAAAATGCATAAAGGAAGAGCGATCTTGTTGATCATGCCTTCGATTAAATCTGGGTGTTTATCTGAGTGTTCATATGAATGAGGAGTAGTGATCGGGAATGAACCCGCCGTGTACATTGGAGGAGCGTCGATCTGAAGCAAGGATCATGAATGAAGCAATAGAATGAGAGCAATGTGCGAGCCTGTGGAAGAATGCTCACGACCCATTGCCTTGGATTGTTGATCAAGCTTGACATTGAGAGAAATCAAACGAATTTGGAGTTCTCATGCCTGTATTTGACACAACCCTCCTTTGTTTACATTGTTATAATGTCTCGTAGTACTTTGAGACATTGAAACTGCAAGTTATGAACTCTCACGACCTGTGATCCCTTGTGACATGCGATATAAAGTGGGCGACCTGATTACGTGTGAAGAAGTTTGGTGAAGCATGGTACCTCAAGACCAGTTCTATCAACTTGACTCACATGGAATGGAGAAAAGGACACGAACCTGTCGAAGCAATATTGTATTAAACTCATGGACACATGCATAATGAAGACAATCATATAGGATTGTGAATCGAGGATATGACACACAGTTGGAAGAAAATATCATGGAGTCTTGAACGATGATTGGATGGAAATGAATGAGGTAGCAACGAATTTGAGGTAATGCTTTAATGTGAGTTTTTATATTTAAAATTGATTACCTTATACATCAAAGGAAAAGGAAAACGCTTTAAAGAAAGTCAAATATGGGAAAGAGTGGCTATAAAGTCACATCAAATTTCAATTTTATTAATGTTAAAATAACGTGAGAGAGCTTGGGAATTACTTTTAAAGTTAATCTTTATGAGATGATACTTTAAATAACATATTTTTAATACCCTATTTGGGTGATGCTTCATGGTAAATTTTACCAAACCTTATGATAAAGAAAGCAAAAGGAAAATTCCAACATAAGGAGTTAAAAGAATGCTTGCAAAATTGTTTGTAATTGGAGTTATAAGGGTTTGTTATTTATTTGAAGACTTTTTTTGTAAAGGTGTTATAAGGAGTTTTTGGAAGTTATAAGGAGTCCTGTTAGACCAACCCGAAATTGAATAAGTGGATCTTAGAATCTTTGTGTGCATATAAGTCATTGGTTATCCTGTAGTTTTTGGCATTCATGCAACGACTACTCATGCAAAGAAGACTACAAATATACAAGCAATCTAATAATTGACGGACAATTCAATTTGGCTACTACTTTGGCATGCACAACATGATACATAATTGAATTTTGTGGCATCAACATACACACATATCTCTTCCATATTCCACATAATGGCAAGAATTGAAGAAATATTTACAATATTGCACACATTAATTAACTCAACTACGGAATCTACAATTGCAATAAACAAGTGCACTCTGAGTACAGTGATTACTTGTTTACAAGTAATGCACAAGAAAGTTGATATGTTCAAACTTCAAAACAAACTTTTGTCTGATAAGTTAAATTTGCTTCGACATCAACACTGTGATTTAAATCTTCTTCAGAATAATAAATTGATTGGATTACATATTGACAAACAAAACGACATCAAGGATGAATGTGACGTCAATGAAGACATTCAGTTGACTAATGATGACACTCGTAAACATGAAGATGAATTAGATGAAGTCCTTATTACAGGAAAAGTTATGGATAAATGTAAGGAAGAAATTAGAATTGTTCGCCCATGGGAAGAATTACAATTTAAACATAATAGATATGGCTTAGGATACAAGAAGGTCCATGATAACCTTTTTATTCCTAATTATAGCAAACCAATTTGTTTTGTAAGTGGAGGATTTCTGAATGATGATCAAAAGACAGAGCTCGAGGAATAGGTACAAGATATTGTTGATAATGATGACCAGGATGTTGATGTTTCTACAGGTATTCTAGATTTGTATGATCAGTCGAATAATGAACCCATATGGTGCAAACACTGTGATCGGTTTGGCCATGATGAGTTGAAGTGTTTTGATCTTCATCTGTGTAGTTTTTGTGGGAAGAAGAAAATTTATTGGAACAATCTTATCGACGAATTTCTACACAGATACAACCATACTTGATTGGAGATATTTCTACGGTTGATGGACATGACTGATACAACCATACTTGATTGGAGATATTTCTACGGTCGATGGACATAACTGTTTTTTAGGATTGGATGATACAGAGCATGATCGAGGCCCGCTTGATATAGTCTTCTGAGTTGAATATCGAGTCTCTAAACTCCACTCATAGACATTTTGATTACCCTTTATCACTTGCAAGGGGGGTATATCTGATGGTATAGACTTCTCACCTTTCAGTTGACAGGGGGAACTTAGTAAGGATATGTCAGTCTTCAAGTTTCAAAGTCTACCTTGATGGTTTACAGTTCATTTAGGATAATGAATGATGTTTCTAAAGATGATGATGGATTTGATGACTTGGATTGGTCATTTTGACCTTCACAAGAGTTTCACTGAGACCAACAATTAATAATCAGGCTTCCAGTTTCGAAGCCCTATCAGTGCAACAAAAACAAGTGATTTCATTCAAGAAAATTTTAATTCAACTCCTGCATTCTGGACTTGTGTCTGTTCAGAATTGAGTTGTGATTTGTGATACTTACTATTGTTCCTTTTGTAAGTATCAAATACCGTTGAAATTGAATTGTGATTGTAAGTGGGTGCATTTTTTTTTAAATCCAACACCCTTTATGGCATTTAAATTTTTTATTGTCGAATTGGATTACTGTAAAAGGGTGGATTTACAAGAAGCTCTCTTTCAGCCAGCAAGAAGATCTGCAACAAAAGACCGATTCTGAACCTGTTTATGTTCAGAAATTTCTGCAGTCTGCTCACAACAAATTTCTGCAGTCTGCTCAGTGAAGTCAATGAAGTTGATAATGATTAGATGATAGATCAGTGTTTCGATCTTCATCCGTGTATGCATTGTGAATGCGTACACATTGTTCTAGTAGCTTATACAGGTGTTGGATCTCTTCTTGGCCATACTTGTGAATGACGGTCAAGGGAATTTGAACCACTTGTCCCTGATAGGGGGGAATCTAAATTTTTCAGTCAGGTTCCAAGTTTGATTTAGAGCCAGTGAACAGATGATCAAGTATGCAACCTAGTTCCTGGTATGTCGTCTTGTTCTTGAACATATTGTTGTTGATATGGTTTGTGGTAATCCTAAAACCATTCATAGATTTTTGAGCCTTGAGCTCTTGATAGTTTGTGGTCAGCTTAAAACCACCAATTAAATAGAAGACATGAAGTTTTGTTTGTTACATTTTCATATTTTTGAGCCTTGAGTTCTTGTTAGTTTATGGTCAACTTAAAACCATGCCATTTAGTAGAAGACATCATCTTCAGCTAGAAATTCGGTTTGTGGTCATCCGGAAACCACCAAATGAGTTTGTGGTCACCCTTAAACCACCAATTTAGTAGAAGACCTCAGCTTATGCTATTTTTTCAGAGTTCAGAGAGGATCTTAAGCCCTATGAATATTTTCTTGACACATTATTAGTTGTCAAGAAGTGGCGGTTTTTCAAGCAAGACCGAACTTATGATTAAGGGGATGTTGAAAACTCTCTAATCTCAGTTGGTTATCTTACCCTAACGGTCATACCGTTACAGGACAGTTGTGGTATATGTACTATATACACATTATTAATGTACATATTAATTGACTTGACTTAGTGTCTTTTCCGCCCATCTTTTGTCTTCTTATCTTGTTAGTTATATTATTTTCTTGGCTATATTTTCTTCCTCTCGTTTTGACACATTTTGACCTCTTGTGGCTATTAGATCCAATGGTGCAGCCCAATAGTACCAGTCGTGGAAGAAAATCCTCAATTTAATCATGATATAAAACTATATTTGTTGATCATTGGCGTGTATCTTCAAATGGATCTCAGACTCTTCTTCCTGCAAATAGATCTCTTTGGATGCACTTTCAAAAGAGGTGTGTATGGATATTGACTCCAGCAAGCTATAAATGAAGAAGACAACAGATGCAACAAACAGAAAGGGTCCCAGACCAGATACACGCATAATCTATATTGATGGTGCTTTGATCTTTTTCATGTTGGACATATACAGAATGTGTATATCAGTAATAATGAGCGTTAAAAGGAAAATGATATTATGAACGAGCTCCATGGTCAAGGTTTCTAAGTTTCTCATTGGCGGGTTTTGTTCTACGCCGAGAACATCAGTGCTGCCTCAACTCGATGCCCGTATAAAATCGATAATAACACGCCATTCTTTAGAGGGCGACTTATTTAATTCTGAGAATTTCGTTCAAACAGGTCTTGGTTTGGAGACTTTGACCCTCAATTATAAGATTGCAAGAATATTCTGCGTTGGTGAAAGTGGAGAGGTTTCTTGGTGTTGAAGCGTTGAACAAAGGCAAGAGCACATTAGGGTTTGAAAACCCTAATTCCCATAATACACACCCAATTATTACGTACCATTTACTCATTTTTAGTCAGGATTGCAACATTAATTAGCACGTGTGGTGATGAAGGTGGGATGGCGATATTCTATCAACAAATATATAGTGAGAGAGACCCATATTAAATGCTTGAATTGTTAAAGGAGTATTTATATCTTTTCCCATGAGTTATTTGCGTGGAGTTACTGTAATTCAAATAGGGTTTGATGATACTGACACTTGGTGGAATATTAAAGGTTCCTGTACCAAAATTTAAATAAAGAAATGAACAAGGGTCCATGGGAAGATTACAACAACGATTCAGTAAGGAAAGTTGGGCTGCGGTTTAGCATCCATACCATTTACAAAGTAGGGAAATATTGGTGAGTTTTTCATGGTATTAAATATTGAAAAAAAAAAGTTCACAATACCTCGAGCATAACTCACATGAAATCGATCTTCTTTTTTAAATGTAGATTAGATTTCTGGGTTTTCAAGAATTTTAATATTAATTTGTCATGCAACTTTGGAAGCCCTTAATTAGGGCTCATGACTCTAGTTTCAACCATTGCCATCAAATTTTAATTTATTATGCAACTTTGGACGAGCTTAATTAGGGCTCATGACTCTAGTTTCAACAATTGCCATCAAATTTTCATGGCATATCATACATTGTTGAGCATAACAGTATAACACCTCAAGGTTTACCTAGAACGAAATGATACACTTCCCGATAATTTAAGATAAATTAAAGTTTTGTTTAAGAATAATATAATATTTTTATTTTAGCATTTAGCAGGGATCGACCAGAAGGAAACCCTTCCTAAATATATGAAAAATCTGTAATGACTTTTTGCATAGTTTTAATATGAAAAGAGGATTCATTTCTCTATTCTATTGAGTTTGTAATTTTCTTATGTTTATCTAATTTTTTTTTTGAGTTGTCTAAAATACTTTCAAGGATTTGATTAAGAAGTAATGATTTGATGGATGTTTATATGTTTATCATTTTATTTGTTTTTCTTTCTAATATTCATTATGTTTGTTTATTTCATGAAAGAAGTTAATGTTGAACATTTAGATGGTTGCATCATGCATATCAGGTTGATAGTGCATATTCTTCGAAGTTATTAATATTAATAAACAACCATCCTCATTACTATTAAGACTTTTGTTTGTTTTACTTCAAATATTACACTCATATTTGAAGTAATATTATTTATTTCTTTCATCTTTTATTATGATAATTTGGGAAAACGGATGTGCCCTCTCTGATTAGATGAATTGTGTAGTTTTGTTATTCATATCTTTACATGGCCTTTCTCTTTTATTTTACTTCTTTTATGAGCATTGTTGAATATCTTATACATGAGGGCTTCCCCCCTCTCGCTTTTGGATTCTTCCAAAAAAGCCTAAAGTTGGGAGGATTTATCTAAGCCTCATAAGGTGCCTTGGCATTGTTCCCTAGCTAGGAACAACCTGAGGAACAACATATTTTTGGTGTTGTTGTCGGGGACAACATTTGAAAAGTTTTTTTCCGTGGGGTGCGACGAAGACAAGTTCTGACTCTTGGTGGTGAACAAGAACATAAAAAGTTTAGTTCTCTAAAGAATATTTATCAGTTTAAATTTTCACCTAGTGACTCTACAAAGTTTCCATGGAAAACACAATTACTACCCGAATAGCTGCGAGGTATGCTCCTTTTTATTTTTATGATATACTTGGTTTTCCTAATGATATGCCTGATATTAATATATGGGTGTTGTGGATCACTTCCCACAACAACCCATTTTATTTTTAAATGCCCCCCCCTTTATATTCTATTTTTTTTTACAAGGCATACATTTCCAACATGATCCATTATCCAACACCGTTCACATATGATATATTAGAGAACGTAGGAGGGCAAGAGACTTATTCTTTCACAGATGGATTCTTGGGGTACCATCATATAAAAATTGAGCATGAAGACTGGTACAAAACTACTTTCTCGACAGAGTGGGGACGTTATCAATATACAACAATGCCCTTTGGACTGTAGAATGTCCCTGATTTTTTTTCAAAAGTCATGGTTGCAACATTTAAGGAATTTATTCATAAGTTCCTTGAAGTATACTTAGGTGATTGGAAAGTGTTCAGTCTATTGAAGGATCACATAGAAGTACTCAGGATAATGTTCGATAGGTGTAGACAGTGTCATATTTCACTGAATTTGAAGAAGTGTATTTTTTGTGCACTGTTTGGAATTTTGTTGGGAAATGTGGTCTGCAAGTAGGGATTACTAGTGGATCTGGCCAAGATTGCAGTGATTATGGATTTATAACCACCTACATCAGTTAGATAGCTAAGGGAGGCTCTGGGTCACATGGGATATTACAGGAAGTTTATCAAAGGCTATGCACATATCACAACACCTATAGAAAAGTTGTTGAAGAAGGAAGTGAAGTTCTAATGGAACGAGGATTTCCAGAAGGGTTTAGACACCTTAAAGCAAAAATTAGTGACTGCGTCGATTTTAATCTTTCCATATTGGAACAAGGATTTCCATTTTCATGTAGATGCGTCGTCCATAGTGTTGGGTGTAGTACTATCTCAACCATGGGAAGGAGACATAGGTCATCCAATTTCTTTTGTAAGTAGAAAGTTGTCCATAGCAGAGAAGAATTAAACCACTACAAAACAAGAAGGATTGGCAATGGTATATGTGCTACAAAAGTTCAGACATTATTTATTGAGATCTCTCCTTAAGATGTATACATACCATTCTACACTAAAATACTGAGTGAAAAAGTAGTGTTGGGGGGAGAATATGTAGATGGATACTGTTGTTTCACGAATACAATTTTGAGGTTGCTGTGAAACTAGGGAAATTGAATACAGGACCAGATCATTTATTGCGCATACTATCAGGAGAAGATGCAGGGAATTTAGATGAAAACTTACCAGATGCACAACTATTTGCAGTTAAAATTGTGGATGATTACTTCTTGGACATTGTGCAACTTCTAAGTATAGGAATGGCTCTGTCAGACATGACAGTTGCACAGAAGAAAACAATGGTAGATAAAGCAATGGATTATCATTTGATTACAGGATACTTATAAAAATTAGGTGCAGATGGAATATTGAGACGATGTGTGTTGGAACATGAAAGTCCTATGATACTCACATAAGTGCACAAAAGGATTGCAGGAGGACACTACGTAGGTAAAGCAACTGTAGAGAAAATTTTGTGCACGGGGATTTGGTGGCCCACACTTCATAAAGGTGCTAAAGAGAATTGTGAGGCATGTGATTTTTGTCAAAGGGTGGGAAAGCCATCCAGGAGGGATGAAATGCCTTTAAATCCATAGTTTAGTTGCAATCATTTGATAAATGGGCCATAGAATTTGTGGGGGCAATCAACCCACAAGCAAGAAGATCAGGGGAAAGGTACATAATCACTGCAATGGAGTATTTGAAAATATGGGCAGAAGCAGCACCAGTCATAGACTGCACCACAAAGACTACTACATGATTTCTATTTGAGAATGTAGTCACACGATTTGGATTTACGCACATATTACTCAGTGATCAATGAACACACTTTTTGAATAAAACAATTGTAGTATCGACTGAGGAGTTTCAAATTCATCATCAAAAGAGTACCCCATATCATCCTAGGGCCAATGGGACAGTGGAAGATTTCAATAAAATCCTAGAGAATTATTTGACAAAGATATGCAACGTAGGGAGGGATAATTGGGACTTAAGAGTTCCTGTAGTTTTATGGGTCTACAGGACTACAAGTAAAAATTTAATAGGGAAGACACCTTTTAGTTTGGTCTATGGGAAAGAAGCAGTGATGCCAATGGAGTTTATTCTACCTAGCCCGCGCATTGTAGTGATTACTGATCTTTCGAACTCTGACACAATAGAGGAGAGATTATCACATTTGGTACAACTTGAGGAAGATCAGTTTGTTGCAATTTTCCATAAGCAAGTTTAGAAGGAAAGAGAAAAGGCTTGGCATGATAGACACATTAAACAAAAAAAGTTTCGAGTGGGAGACTTCGTATTTCTCTATGACAGTAAGTTTAAGTAGCATCTAGGGAAGTTTCGAATGCATTGGTTGGGACCCTATGTGATTCAACATGTGATGGAGGAAGGTGTTGTGCAATTGGAAACGTTGAATGGAGAATTCCTTAGAGGAACAATGAATGGGAGCCAATTGAAACTCTATAGAGAGAGTTGACCGCCTGTGCAGTAACCTGAAACTGTGCCAGACCGCATGTATCATAGTAACTATACTATAGTAGGGAGGTAAAACATGGAAAAAATATAAAAAGTAGAAAAAGGAAGAAAATCAAATAAAAATGAGATACAGGAAAAGAAAATTATTATAGAGTACAAAGGTATAAGAAATTGTGAAGAAGAAATGATTGTCATGTTATTGGGATGAAAATGTGCCAATTAAGACGATAATACAAAAAATCAAAAGACCATGAAGTAAACAAATGAAAAAGCAATGAAGGAGAAGGACAACGCCGAGAAAATGGAGCATCACATACAAATGGTCTTCCAAAATTTGTATAGAGAAATCCTAGAGGCACCGATAGTAGTAGAGGTTACTATGGAAGAGCAAGTCTTAAATATTGGCAAAGTCATCAAAGGCTTATGCACAATAATTGAGGACCTATAGTTGCGCAGTACGTCGAGAACACCATCAGAGGATAGGGAAGGACGAGAGTGAACAACAATGATGACATTAGCCAACATCAAGAAGTTGGAGGAAGAATGTGCAAAAATCTATGAGGAAAGTGCGTAAATCTAGATGGATCTGGTAGAGGATCCAGAAATGAAGGTTGTAGAAGAAAAATTAAGGGAAGTATAGGAAAAGGCACATAAATCTTCAGAAGAATAAACACCCTTCCACCGGTTGAATGAAATATGACCATTTTGGAACATAGGTAGTCATACGTGGAAGTTGAAAAGACGTGGGATCAAAAAAATATCCTTCAACAATGCTTAGGACCGCTACAAGAAGAAGAACTCATGGTGATAGGAGAACTAGCAACCACGTAGGGCAAGGTGAAGCAAGCATTGCATGGAACAAAAGAAAATCTTACGTCCTTGACTATGCAGGATCCAGAAGAAATTTTGGAAACAAAGGCAACAATAATAAAGGAAGTTGCGGTAGCTATGGATGCCTCCAAAAAGTCCATCCAAGCATGGAGGAGTACGCAGCAAGACTGAGTGGCTCGATGTAATACCCCTAGGCCGAACCCCAACTGCAAATGTAAATATAAATGTACATATGTATATAAGTTGGTGAGTTGTTTGTATCAAGTCTTGGAATTAGTTTTGTAATCTCCTTACATAATATAGCATGCATATGTGTTGCACACTAAAAGAAGAAGTCTGCACATCCTAGGATACTGTGCGCAACAACTTGAGTGTGCAATATTGAGGCCAGAGAGACTTTATGTATATGTTCATGTTTTTTAGGCTGGTGAGCCTGGATACCAAAAGGACAACATGCTTGTATTATAAATTTAAATCACACACAAATATTAATGAAGAACACATCACTACGACATACCAACCATGTAAAAGAGTACGGGGGGATAAAATCCACTAGATAGGGAAAAGGGGATAAAAGTTAAGGATAAGGGGCTAAGATAGGGAGCTTAAGCCAAAAGGAATATTATATTAATATTCCTTAAAGTATAAAGTATGGATAATTATTTTATCCTAAGTTCTAAGGATGGGGACAAGTGGGCCCAAGGTAGTTCTCAACATGACAAGTGTCATGTTGGGAACATGCATACATATAGTTTGGACTTAGTTCATTTTCCATCATTCCATCATTATTCACTCACTCATTCAACTATCCTCTATACCATCCTTTTAATGTCACTATACTTGTACTTGTACCTGGTTAGCTTAGGAGTTGGACTGAAGAAGTGGGTTCTCAGGCCCGTGGGATATTGAAGAGGCGAGCAATTCTCTCTAGGTGAGAGAATTGTTGGGAATTGATTTCCCGAAGGTGCCAAACTGTAGCTACAGGGATCTGAGACTTCATGTCTGGCGTGTTGTTGAAGCCTTGGAAAGGAAGTGGGGAAGTCGAGGGACTATTGAGCAGAGAAGAGGAAAACTTATTGGGGTGGGACAAGAATGTGGGGAATGAGAGACTGTAGGTTGCTAGTTTGAGTTGGAACTTGTGACTGCGTTTTTCCTGTTGTCTAAAATACATCATCTTGGTTAGGAATTCCTTTACTTGGGTGTAGTTTAGCCCCAACTCGAGGGTGACCCACTACTGAGAGTTATGAGAATTGCGGTCTAAGACTGGGAGGAACGTGGAAGGTCTGAATGCAGTTGGTGATATTTTCATCAAAGATAAGTGTCAATTGTGTGTTAAATTATGTGTTGCATTATTATTTATGCATTTGTTTTTATGGGTTTTTTCCTATGTATGTTGCATGTGTATTTATTTTATTATTCTGTATGAATTTGTGTATTTGCAGAGTATTAGTATGTTTTAATTTGATATCAAAGTTTGAGTTTTTGATTGGCATAACCCAATTGGTTGTTGGGGATGCTACAATGTGGTATCAGAGCTCAAGTTTTCAACATTGAGCCTAGATGGGCCGAGTTATCATAATGTTGAAGAGAAATTTCATAGAGAATTAATTTTAGACTGGTCAAATTTCAAGTTACAGTGTGTCCATGGAAAAAATCAGAAGCAATTGCGTGGAATTGGGAAAAAGCCCCAATTTATGTTGTTAAATTCATGGGGAATTTGGGAAATTTGGCCAAGTGGTGAGATATTATTAATTTTAATATCCGTCATTCAGACCTGGAATTGGTCAAATTTGAATTTACAGGGATGCCATGACAGATGGGGCAAGATTGGTTGAATAAACTGTCAATCTGTGAATGAATTTGGGAAAACGCGTACCAGGAAAGTCAACCAACAATGATTTGTTGTTGCAGAGGTTGAATTTATGTTATCAGAGTTAAATCAAACAAATTTCATAGTTGCAGAATGTCCATGGAAGAAATTGGGTGAAAATTGGGCAAAAGCCCCAATTTCTGCAATGAAATTCATGAAGAATTGATGCATAGAAAAATAAAGGTGCACACTCAAATTGTGCATTGCGTGGTGCATAGATGAAAATTCATGAAAAATAATGGTGCGTGCACTTAAATTTGGCACTACGTGGTGAAGAGTTGGTAATGCGTGGAAAATAATGGTGCGTGGGTGTGCGGACTTAAATTTGGCGATGCATGAAACCAAATTTGTGTGTGGTAGATATTGACGTGCGACACAAAAGTAGTGCACCCCAGATATTGGCGCGATAGAGAAGTGGCCCACACTGGTTATAGGTGCGCAGTGCGTGCACTACCTTATGGTGTTACTATACATACTTAAATATGGGTGTACATTTTCAAATTGGTGCATGCAAATTCGTTTGGATGGTCTACAATAGTAGAAAACCAATGATTTTCTGCGAAATTTTATATTGTTTAAAGGTCATCTTTTTGCATTGAGTTTTTGAGGCCCTAAACAACGTTTTTAGCTACTCAAAAACCATGAGAATAGAGTGTACCAATGTTAACATTTTCTTTGCATCTCAAATGAAAGAGCCCAGAGAGAGATTTCTAATGGTTTAAACCATTCATCAAATATAGCTTTTATGAGGAAGTTTGCTAGGTAGCTAGAGAGGTAGTGGGGACCCCATAGGGCCCATAGTGATAATAGTGGAGGACATTCAATGTAAGGTGGACTAGGTTCACTATAGTATTAAATAAGACCCACTATGGTAGTTAGATATAATAAATATAAGAGGACTTACTAGGAGGTTATACTTCTAGAAGGTTCCTCCTCTAGAATGTTCATAGGTGGTTGGTAGCATAATATAAAGGGGTTCAAGAAATGTAATGGGATATGTAGAGAAGTATTTTATTTGGAGTTGAATCTCATTTGGATATTTCCCCCTCGAAGAGGCAAGTGAATAGGAGAGGATCCCTTCCATAATAGGATCCATTGTATGGTGTTTCCCTACCCTAAGGGTTTGATAATAATAAGTGAAGATTTATTCTATATTATCTCTGAATATTTTTGGTATTTTGTATTTAGATCTTTGGTACTTAAAATGTGGTATCAGAGCACTTTCCTTGGCCAAAGAAGGGGAGAAATGTTTGTCTCTTTTTGTAGATTTTTTCTAGGGAAAAAAGAGGGTGGCACACTTCAGGTTTAGATATGAAACTTTCTGAGTAGAATTTGGCCAAAAACATTGGATATTTGAATTCCTCTCAGAAAAATACCCAGTTTTAGAAAAACCATCCGCCGAAACAGAGTCCGGGAAGTGAAGTTATCAACATTTTAAATTCGACAAATTTTCAAGGTTTTCCCAAAAAAGTCGTGTGATTTGCGCAGTAAGTTATTTTTACACCGTAGTTTTTGTTGAATATTTTTTCAAAGCAAGATGTATTTTATAGGAAAATAAGATGGCCCTAGTATTGAAGAAGTCATAAAAAATATAATTCATTTAGTAAAGAGCATTGGAAAGTGATGATAAATTTGAGTTTACAAGGTGATGCAGCCATTTGTTGGAATTCACTTAGCTATAGAAAAATGATGGCACTCTCTGATGAAGAATTTGAAAAAGACCTTTTCGAAAAATGACCTCGTGCCAAAAGTAAAGAAATAAACAATAGTTTATTTTCATGTGGCAATTCTATATTATAGGTTCATGGATGTATTCATAAAGAACATATCATTGCTTCTATTAACCCTAGTTGCTTGCATAATTTTATCAATGTTAAGTTGGTTAATAGATTACAAGTTCTTGCAAAGAATGTTCAAAGCACACAGGTTGAGGGTGAAAATGTTCAGTTTTTTAAAGATTTAAAGATCACCATGGACAAATATGTGTTGCATTCAAATTTTTATGCTATGGATATGGATGAAGTGGATATTGTTTTGGGATATCCTTGGATGGAATCAATTGGTACAAAAAATATTAATGTGCAAAAGAATTTTCTAAAGCTCTGGTAAAATAAAAAATAAAATTACATTGCAGAATGTGTCTCTTAGTAAGAAATATGGGCCCATGGAGGCTAGCAAAGAAGTTATTGTCGAGTCTGAAGTTGAATCAGAGTTAGAGTCTATGTAACGTCCCCAGCCACCAACAGGTCGGACAACGTAACTTCCTAGACATTTCTCTTAGATATGATACCAATTTATGAATTTATATGCATGCATATCTAATGCAAATTAACAACTATAGAATTTTGTCCATATCATTATTCATGCAGAAATAAAATTAAAACATATAGACATTATACACAGAAAATTCTAACAACATTATAACTCAATTTCAAAATACCCATCATAAAAGAAACATATATTTGGTACTTATGTTTTAATAGATGACCACCAATTGCGTGCAGACCTTCCACGAACCTCCCAGCCTTAGACCACACTGCTCATCATGCTCAGCAGTGTGTCACCCTTGAATTGGGACTAAACTCCACCGGGAAAGGGTTTCCTAGGCTTGGCAAGGGAAACAAGAAAGTCGCACAGGTCAACAGGAAGGATTATCTCTCAGAGCCAGATCACACTAACAACCTACAACCTCTCATTCCCCAAATGTTTGTCCCACCCTAGGAAGTGTGCCCCTTCTCTCCTCAACAGTCCTTCGACTACCCCACTTCCCTTCCAGGTCTTCAACAACAAGCCAGACAAGAATTTTCCAAGCACTATAGCTGCAGTTGGGTTCCCTTTGGGAAATCACTTCCCCAACAAACTCTCTCACCTGGAGAGAGATTCTTACAGGCCTGACAACCTTCTTCTTCAATCCACGGGCCTGACAACCTGCCTCTTCAAACCACTGGTTTGACAACCTGCTTCTTCATTCCATATTCTAAGTCAGTTCCAGTAAGGTGATGGAAACAACAAGGCTCGGTAAAGAACAAACGATGGAAGAAATCCACACTTAGTTGAGGAATTGTGTGGGTTGCAACAACCAACATTTGAGACACAACATGACTCAAGAAGTTACAGGGTGCGTCGGGATTCACAAGAGACACACAGGGTAACTCAAGTAAGACGGTAGCTTCCCAAGGTTCATGCTAGATGCAGAGGAGACAATGGAGAAAAAGGTTCACTGCGTGAATCGATGGTGACTCGAGAAGGATGGCCGAATTTCCAGAATTGTGAGGGTCGTGGGGATGATCGAGACTAGTCTAGATGCAAGGATGGGGAGCAACACCTGAATGGGAAGCGAACCCCCAACGAGTTGGCTTTCCCAGTGTTAGTTTATTACTATATCTTGTCTGAGTTTGTATTGATTGACCCAGGGTTCATGTTTGGTCAGGGTTCCAACAAAGCCTCTAAAACTATCGACCCTCCTGGTAAACCAGAAGGCAATGAAGTGCACAGAGTGCACCGTGCAATCTCATCCGAGATAGATTTAATGGGTGGCTTCAATACTCATGTATTTACAGCCTAGGACTGAGTGAGAGATCTGATAACTATGCATTGAGAGTGCTACTGTAACTCATTAACGCACTATACTGTTATCACGATTTATGCAGAAATATACTAACTCATTCATTTAGCTTATCAATATCTACTGAAAGATAAAAAATACATACATGCATTCAATCAAATAACACATATGTTACCATGTTTCACCCACTCCTAGGCTACGTCCACAAAGATCTAGATTTTCACCTTTTTATTATATTAGTTCCTCATTACAGCGCCGCATGCTTTACAACTCTTCTCAGTTGGGTAAGATCTATATAAGGCAGACTAGATCGCACTAGGCTCCTCAGCTTGCGATATAACCCTCAAGATCTACCCTCCTCCATCCTCTCTAGCTCAACAACTTACAAAAGTAGGTCATACAACAAAACTATTACATATCGACTCGCTACAACAATTCTTTCTATCATAACGACTAGCCTCTCTCTGAGACCTATGTATCTCTATTTATAAGTTTTTGGATCTTCAACCATTACAATACATCACCAAAACCCTAACCCTACCATCGTTAGGTATTTCATGCATGCGTGCGTGCTACTTTTCTTTCCATCTGTCGCTTTCCTCGTGCATTCCTTCTTTCCCAAAATTGCCTTTATTTCTGCCTTGGCCTGCTTCCAACAGGCCCCCAACACTGACATGTGGCTTTCCCTAAGTCACCTAACCATTTTGTGCTTCTTCAATCTCCTTGGTGATCGCCTGTAACTTTTCCTTGAGCTCTACTGCTTATGTTTGCACCTGTGCGGTCTTCTCCTTGAGTGTGTCTACTATCTGGAATGCAATTTCGTCACTGATCAATCTTGCACACTCTGCCTTGGTCTGTGATATCTGTGTATTATCTCCCTCTGCCTGTGTGATGACTTCTGCTACTCTCACTTGAAGCGGTTCCATTCGAGGCTGACACTAGGTACCTTATGCTTGTCTTTCTTTGTAAGTGGCTGGCTTGAGGTTCCAACAACCATCCTTTGTACTTCAGAATACCATTCCGGCCAGCCCGTGACATATTCTACTATTCCTTTTGGTGGGTGGTTTGACACGGTTGTTTGAGATTCATCTCGCTCAACTGCTGCTTCCTGATTTGTCGTCATTCCATTGACTCTTGGAGTTTCTTTGGTGTTCTCTGTTTTCACCTCCTTCGGGGTTTCTGCATCCTGGTTTGGTTTCTCCTACGCTTCTTCCGACATGTCTACATTCATTCCCTCTGGTGTTGGCTATTGGGTTTCTTCCACCATGGGTGTGGGGTTCACTGGTGTTGTATTATGGTGATGGGATTTCGTCGACATTAACGATCTTCGACGGCTGCTGTTTGCCTTCTTCCAATTGTAATCGTTCCCTGGTTCTAACTCTGGGTTGTCTGGCAGTCTAGCTTGCTTCTTCTTTCTTTGGTGGTACTATGTTGGTGAATGTCGATCGATTGTTGAGTTCAATGGTCTATGTAACCTCTGTGATCTCTGCTCTGTGCTCCTTAGCCTCTATGGCTCTTTGTCTATTCGATTTTCACAAATAGACTCTTTGCTCCCACATCTGTGCGTGGTATGGGCATCACATGAAGCTTATCGAGGATGCTACCTTAATTATGGGTTCAATGCACCTCTAATTCCTTCATACTTTCCATTACTCTCCCTTTATGTCTCCAGTTGGTGTGATTAATGCAGTGTCCTGTAGGTCCTTTCCGTCATTCAATTTCGCAAAACTTCGTCGTTTCATACTGCTTTTGTCATCTTTGCTTTTCCTGCTTGTTTCCACTATAACCTGTCCATTAGCCTTGTCATCATCGAGTTTGTATTCCTAAGTGTGTGCGCTCCTTCTTTCGGTGCACTGTGCCTCTATTGGTACTGTTTAATATACTATTTTTTGTTTCTTTCACTGTGCGATGGCTCTTCCAGTTGTGGGTGGTCGACTGTCCTTGTACAACTTCAGTTGGCTACCGTTGATCATCCCTCTAAGTTCTGCGCCTGATAAGTCTTTCAACTACACAAATCCTCCATCTGTGATAGTTTTCACTTCATACGGTCTTAACCAATGCATTCTTATCTTTCCTGGGTGCTAAAAAGATCTATTGTCATACATCAATACTAGATCTCCTTCCTTTAAAGTTTTCTTCTTGATGTGTCTATCATGCCACTCTTTGTCCCTTTCTTTCTGAACTTGTTGGTGGAACCCTGCTAAGATCCTATATTCCTCCATGGTCATCAACTGGTTTAGTCTCTCATGTACTATGCCTCATTATGTCATGTGTGTAATTGTTGCTATGCACAGACTGGGTACCAAAAATTCTAATGGAACTACTGCTTCTTGGCCATATACCAGTTTAAATGGCATGTGCCCTGCCAACTTATTGCACGTAGTCCTGTAGGCCCATAATAATGCCAATATTTTGAGGTCCCAATCGTCCTTGTTGACATTACAGAGCTTCGTTAGTGCATTCTCAAGGATTTTATTAAATGCCTCTACTGTGCCATTTTCCTGTGGGTGATATGGTGTGCTCTTTTGATGATGGAATTCAAAATATTCAGCCATAGCATTGATAGTGTTGTTTATGAAGTGCGTGCCTTGTTCGCTCAACAAAAATCGTGGGCACCCAAATCGAGTGATTACTTGTTCAAATAGAAAGTGTGCTATTGTTTTTGCACTGCAATCCTTCATTGGTGCTACTTCCACCCATCTCGTCAGGTATTCTGTCGTGGTGATAATGTACCTTGCTCCTGTTATTTTTGCTGGTGGGTTGATTGGTCCCACAAAGTCTATTGCCCATTTATCAAATGCCTGCAATGTTACCTATGGTCGTAGTGGCATCTCATCCCTTCTATTGGGTTTACCAACCCTTTGAAAGACGTCACATCTTTGGTAGTACTCCTTTGAGTCTTTGTGAATGGTCGGCCACCATAGTGCTGCACGCAATACCTTCTGCGCGATAGCTTTGCCTGCGTAATTTCCTCCTGCTATTACCTCATGGGATTCTTTTAAAACTCTTGGTATTTCATGTTCTAATACATATCTTCACAAGATGCTATCTGCGCCCATCTTGTATAAGTGTCCTGCGATCAGTTGATAGTTTGCAGCCCGGACAACCAATTTTTTCTTCTGCATGGTGTTATATTCCTGCGGCGCGGTACCTGTTCTCAAGTAATGAATGATATTTGCAAAGTATTCATGAGCGATCTGAACTAAAAATAACCATGTGTCCAAAAAGTTGTCCTCTAAGTTCGTAGGTTATTCCTTGTTTGTGACCCTTGATAGATGGTCATGTCCTGCATTCAATTTTCTCAGCTTGACTATTACTTCAAAGTCAAATTCTTGAAACAATAGTAACCATTGACAGATTCTTTCCCCCAACACTGGCTTGTTGACTAGGTATTTCAGAGCTGAGTGATTTGTGAACATTTGAAAGTGTTTTCCCAATAAGTAATTTTTGAACTTTTGTAGTGCATAGACCATAGCTAGGCCTTCCCTCTCTCTAGTGTTATACAACTGTTATGATTCTGATAGATTTCTACTCGCAAAGGCTATAGGGTGATCCAAATCTCCCGCTCTAGGATATGCCAAGAGAACTCCAAGTGCTATGGCTGATGCATCTACATGGACATGGAATGTCTTTTCCCTGTCTGGAAATACTAGTATTAGCACGGTGACCATCTTCTCTTTCAAGGCATGTAGACTGTGTTGACACTCACCGTTCCATTGAAACTTTGTATATTTTATTAACAATTTTTCCATTAGCATGATAATTTGTGCATATCCTTTGATGAACTTTCTATAGTACCCTGTGTGTCCTAATGTCACTCTTAGCTGACAAACTATTTTAGGTGGTGGTAAGTTAACAATTACAACAATCTTTGTAGGATCTACTAGTAAACCTTGTTTGCATACTATATGGCCCAATAGTATCCCAAACGGTGTTCTAAATATGCATTTCTTTATGTTTAATGATATCTGGAACTGTTTGCATCTTTCTAACATCAACCGTAAGACCTCTACGTGGTCTTTCAACAAACTATAAACTGTCCAATCATCCAAGTATACATCTAGAAACTGGTGGATGAATTCCTTAAACGCAATGATGACTACTCTGGAAAATATTGTTGGTGCATTCTTTCGTCCAAACGACACGATTGTGTACTGGTAGGATCCCCATTCTGTCGTAAATGTGGTCTTGTGTCTGTCTTCATGTGCTATCTTGATCTGGTGGTATCCTGAGAATCCATCAGTGAATGAGTAAGCTTTGTGTCCTCCTATGTTCTCCAACACTTCATCTGTGAATGGTGTAGGGAACGAGTCATGTAGGCATGCATTGTTCAACTTCCTCAAGTCAACACATATCCTTATCCCTCCTTGTTTTTTGTCCTGAACTACCATCGAGATTATCCATTCTGATTCTTCGACCAGTTCTATGATTCCAGCTTCAAGCATCCTGTCAATCTCGGCTTTGACTTTCTGTTTATATATTGGGTTCAGTCTGTATGGTTTTTCTCTGATCAGTCTCGCTTCAGGTCTGAGTGGTATCTTGATTTCTCCTAGCTCTCCTACTATACCCTTCATCTCTGTAAATGTTGTGGGAAACAAGTCACTGTACTTGTGCAATAACTCTGTTATGCTTTCTATTGTTTTCTCATCCCAGTAGTCTCCAATGCTAGCCATTTTGGGATTCTCAACTATCCCGATGTTGACTTTATTTACTTTGATCGGTGTGGTAATAAATTCTGATTCTATGGGTGGACCTTCCACTTCTCTTTCGCCTTCTGCTTCTTCGATCTGAATATCATGTAGATCATCTTCATCTGGTGCTTCCTCCTGCACATGGTAACATGACAACAGTTCCTTGACTGTCTGTTTGTTTCACTTTTGTTCTTCTATTTTGAGTTCGACTTCTGGTCCCTTGATGAATATCATCCCTCTTATCTGTTTAAGAGTTGCATCTATGTTGGGGTTTTCATGCTCAAATGAAAAAGTGACTGTAAATTTGTTTTGCAGTGTCGTCCAAGACGTAGTTCCTCTGTGCATTTCCTGGTCTGTATACAAGTTCGCTGGTATGCCCTCTAGAGTGTGTATGAAATGATGAGGCCATTTCTTGTGGGGTGTCATTTTCGACAATGTTATTCACTTCTCCAAGTGTTCCACTGGTGCCCCCTGTCCATTGTACCTCTGTTGCTTGTTGTTTTTCTATTCTGCGTTGATCCTTATGTGTAGTAACCGTTTACATTGGTACCAATATGTGATTGTCTCTTTGTGTGTGCCCCACCATCTTGCAGGTGTGGCCTTGAGTGCTATATCAAGTGATAATAGTCTCTGATTCTCTAAAACTTCATATTCATAATGTGCCAAGAATGTTTCCAAATCATTTATTCCATGGAAACTGGGTGGTTCCCATATTTCCCTACCCACTCATCTTACCGCCTGGTCTATTCGTGCACATCTTATTGTGGAAACTTCGTGTAGATTTTATTTCCAGTTTTCTAAACCGGTGTCTGAGTCTGTTGCACATGAAGTAATTCTCTGTCAACTGAGGATTCCATCCGCAGTTGGGTTTACACAATCCTCATCACGTGCAATTTTTCTGTACAACTGGTTGATTTCCTCTAAGTATAGGTAAGTGGGTTCTACAAACCTTTCCCCTTATGATGGTTCTAATGGCGCGATGACCCTGTATTCACCTGACTCAAATGTTGTTTTCCCTGTCTTCAAATTGATTATGGCCTGGTTGTCAAACGCCCAGTCCAAACCAAGCAACACTGGGTATGGTGTTGTGCCGTCCACTATTTCAATTACTTCAAAGTCTTCTTTAGTGCGCACTCCATCCAGGTCTACTATCACTCCTTTCAGTCTAGAGATTGGTAGGACTCTGTGTTGGTTTGCTAGTTTCAGTTGAATAGGTCAATATCCTAATGTGGGCTCTCCCATGCATTTTTGTGTCTTCTTTGGTAATACATTAACTTCATATTCTAGATCCAATATGATATCTACCATGTTGAAATATTCGATGTTGGAATTCAGTCTGAACTCCCTACTTGTTCTTCTCCTTGTATGTAGGTGATTGATTGTTTTTGGCTCTAGTTTTCATTCTGTCTCGATGCTACATTTTTCTAGTATGTTTTGCAATATTTTGACAGATGATGGATCATTTAATACTTTTACACATGATTGCAAAAAACATTTGATTGTACTTGTCCCATGGATTGCATCTCGTTGGTATGATCCAATAATGGAGGCATCTTGTATTCTGGCGCTTCCTTGCTTTGCTGCGTAGTTGAGTTCGACGCCACGTCTTCCTTATGAAATTCTTGTCAATATTCCTTAAATATATCCTTCTCATTCTATGCGTTGAACTGTTTCCTTGGTTTGACGTTCTTCTTCACCCACTGGTTTTATACGAGCTCTTGTCGGACTACGTCGTTTCCTGTTTTAGATCCTCCATGGGTAGCTATGTTAAAGTTTCATCCTTCATCCCTTGCTTCGACTGAAATCCACTGAACATTCTGGTTGTTATGGTTCCTCTTTTCCTGAATATTTACTAATAGTGTTGGACATTCTTCTGTATCATGGTCCGATACGCGACAATACATATAATTCGCTGGTAGAAGTGGGCATTCTCTTGCATAATGTCCTGGTTGTTGACAATTGTGACATACCATTGGTCCTATACCTTGTCCAAAACCTCCTCTCGCTCATCCTCCACCTCTGTAGCCTGCTCGATCTCCTCTTGGCGTGTTATACTGAGGTGCCTGATTGTACTCCACGATATTGTACTGAGTTTGTGCTACGTTGTATTGTGGTTGCGCGGTATTATATGGTTGATGCGCAATATTGTACTGTTGTTGTGCAGTTTTGTATGGGGATAGAACTTGGTTAAATGGTGGGGTGGATTGCCTAGTCATCATTTCAGCCTGCACTCTATATGCGTTTGATGTCCTTTCTCGCATCAACTCCATAGTTCTACAGTCTTTGTCATCATGGGCCAGTGACTTGCAAAAGTTGTAATATGAACTCTTTGGGACTGTCTGGTATTTCTACATCATTGAGTAGTGATATGGATCATGACCCAATTTCTTACAGATTTCACACCATAGTCCTCCTGTTGGTAATGGATTTGGTATTCCTACTGCCATATACTATGTGAATGTTGGACATTCATTCTTGTGGTTCCCTTTCCTCCTGCATGTAGTACACCAGATGGATTCTCATTTGTCTTTACTCTTATTCTGGTTTAGTTGGAACGTTAAGTTCTTCAGATCCTCCTTCAGTTATTCGATGGTTGGATCTATTTGTTGATATTGGTTTTCTTCTAGTTGTAGGGATTCTTGCAGATCCTCTGCCTGCGTCCGAAACTTCTGTTGTCACAGTGGATATTTTAAGTGTAGGAGGAGTGAATTGACAAACAGGTGCCTATGCTACATATCGGTCATGAGATATTTCAACTTTTCCTTCAGTCGCTTGAATCTCTGGTCAATATCCCATACAGATTCTCTTGGTTTTTGTCTAATTTCAATCATCTCATTCATGTATTGATCTTCTAAACTCGGTTCTAGAACTCATTTATCAACAATTTCTTGATATCTGCAATTGTTCTGGTTGTCCCTGGTGGATTGTTTGTAGCTAAACTCATATACCAATCCAGTGCACGATCCCTTAGTGTAATCGCTAAATTTTCCAGTTTAGTATCTCTGTCTGTGATCTATTTTTTTTCCCAAATCTTCTCACAGATGAACAAATGTTTTTACGGGTCCTCCAATGCTTCTCCTTTAAACTCTGGTAACCTAATGGTGGGATCATGTCCTACCATTCTGAACGCTGAACTACTACCTCCACGTGGTCTAGATACTTGATTAGTGTTTCTTGAACTGGCTCCTCCATTCATTGTTCCTTGTGTAGATGTACTTCCTGTTGTTTGACTCCTTCCGAACTTCAAATGTCTAAACGATGGTGTTCCCTTTGGTGTATTAGTCGCACATGGGTTTATGGGTTCCACACAGACATTAATATGAATAGGATTGCTGCCTTCTATTCCTGTTCTTGGACCTCTTGTCTTCCTCTCATATGTTGCACGCAGGATTTCCCCAATCTCCTCCATAGCCCAGAGATCCTTTACCTCTTCCTTGTCACTTGCCAAGCCTTCCCTCATGGATATGACTCTCTTCTTGGTATTCACCTTGTATTGGTAGGGTAATCCGCTACGCATATTTCCAGATGTCTCCATGATCCACTTGATCTGGTCATCGTCCATCATGATTGGGTCCAAGGGTTCCGCCTTCTTTCCCTTATCCTTTCCTCCTTCCATTTCTCCTTTTTCTGTCAGTGTTTCCCCCCTTCCCTCATACACGCAGGGAAATTTAGTTGTCTGAATCCATTGTCATTACGCCTTTGTTATATAGAAGTATATTAATAGAAGTATACAACGATCTAATGTACCTTCCTTGAGTTCCATGTAGAAACTCTTTCTCTGATGTGTTGTACGACTTCGCTGTGTCTACTGCAAACTCTGTTATAAATCCTGCCACAATACTATCGAGCCAAAAGTCTATTGCGCGGGTGAATTTGTTGTTCACCTGCTGTAACTGCTCAATTTGTACTAGGGTCCACTATAACTGTCGAATATGGTTCATCGTGTGGTTATCCTTCAACCTTAGTATACAGTCTTGCAATAAGTGTGGAAAATCATAGAAAAAGACTTAGTGCAAATCAGTAAACATGTATTTCTCAAGATATTTGCGGGGTGTTATGTTGGCATGTTTTTACAGGAAGAGTGTGCTTGTCATTTATGGCAAGAATAACAACGATGATGGCAAACAATAAAAGAATAAGCTCAAGAGGAGAAATGAACAATATGTAGAGATCAAAGATCGGAAGGAAAAGCGTAAGCTCAGGGTGAGAAGCCTCAATAGTCATCCGATTATGAAATTGACCGTGTTGATTGTCTAATATTATGGACATTGGTCATATGAGTGACCGTGGGCTTGAGGACCATTGGAGGATTGTGACCATCGGATCTACAAGCCAGATCAATGACAGGGATGAATTGCAGAGAATGAAAGAAGAATTAAACAACTCGCTAGTTCTAATCGCACAATTGGTCTAGATCGTCAGATCTCATAAACCCAAATATCGACGATTGTGGTTGATCTAACAAACGATCAGATTAAGTCGAATTAAGTTGTGACCGTCAGATGCGAAATCACCAGATCAACGACAGGGATAGATTGCGGAGATCGAAAGGAGAATTAAATATCATGCTATTTCCAATCTCGCAATTAGTCAAGACCGTTAGATCTTATAGCCTCGAAGATCGACGATTGTGGTTGACTCACCAACAACGCACAACTTCAAATTGCGGAGTTTTGGTGATGAGTTAAATCACTTGCGAGTTGTGGTTCCGCAACCATCCTTGATCGTTGATCTCCTTCGAGTGTCTTCACGACCGTTGGATCACTTTTAAGTGGAAGGATAGGATAATCTAGAAGAGAAACACCGAAGATAGATCGAGCCATCGATATAAGAACATGATTGACGAACAACATTTGGTTCACGTCAAAATTTGCGAGGAGGTTACTGTTCGGGGAATCTCACTTCGGAAGAATTGGCAACTTGAAAGTTGAATTACCTGAAGCCCAAAAATCCAAAATGAATAAGGACCATCGGATTTGGAGAAAATGCGATGACTGTTAGATCAAGGAGAACCATGTTAGCATACCACATCTACAAGGACATGTGGCAAACCATGTCAGCAAGTACACATGGCATAATCATATGATGACAAGTGTGAAGAGGAAATTAGCTCGTGCCATGTCAACAAGTGATGTACGCAAGCTACATCACTCCGGGAGATTTACTTCAGGATTTTCATCACCAACAAATGTCAAAAGTCCCGAAGTCCTGAAGGAAGAAGGTTTGAAGTCACTCTCAACCGTCGATCTAAGATACATTTCAGGAGTTAGGACAATCGTTAGATACAGGAGAAGTACAGATTTGATCCGTTGGATCAGAGCGTCGAGGATTAACATTTTTTTGATCCATAAATAAATGCACGAAGGTTAAGCCTTTGGATGAGCGCAGGAGAGTGGACTTGTCAAAGTCCTGAAGTACCGAATTAAGCAGGGACCGTCCATTGTCAAGACTAACATGTGGCACATGATCCACAAGTCCAGAGTGAATCACTTCAGGAGTTTGTGGTTGGGAAGGAAATGAGATCGCCGAAGACCCGAGGGCCGAAGAAGATCCAGGTTGTCGGTTGCCAGAAGGACACATGGCATAAATCTGTGCAGTTCAGGGAAAAACACTTCGGGAGAAAGTGAAGGAAGTGAAGTTGAGATTTGAAATCCCTGAAGCCTGAAGAGTCGAAGGAGATGAGGACCATCGATCTTTAGAAGGACACACGTCAACAGATCGTGTACTCCATTTGGAACACTCTGGGAAAAAGAGAGAAAGGAAAGTTGAGAGTTGAGATTCCCAAACCCTGAAAACACGAAGTGAATCTCAACCGTCCAATTCTGAGAGACACGAGTCGGTCGATTGCTAACTCCGGATAAAAGAAAAGGAAGGAGGAAAGGTTGGAAAGTTGAGATTTATGAACCCTAAATACCTGAAGGGGTTGTGAGCATTGATTTGAGAAGACCACGTGTCGATAGATCGTGAATTCTGGGTGGAAGTACCACAGAGAAAGTGAAGTTTGAGAATTGAGACTCCTGAAGCCCAAAAGGAGAAATCGATCTCGTTCGTCGGTTTGGAGGGCCACACGTCACTTGTTTGTTAAGACTTAGGAGGGCATGGATCCAGAGAAGAGGAAGGAAAGACGATGGATTGGAGCCTTTGATCGAAGGAATCTGTGAGAGACCGCAAGATCAACGATCACGCCTGATTGCGGGACCAGAAATTGATTGGAAGTTAATTTTTTGAGGGTAGGTTGCAATCGAAACCGCGGTATCAGAGAAAGGGTACATGGCAGTTGGAGGTATATTGCAGGGAGAAAAGAAGTTGATCCGAAACCACTCTTGGACACACCCACAATCATTCTATTATGTAAGGATGTAGCCTGAGGTCACATGCGACATGGGGCTAACGAGAAGAGAGCTCACGCATGCAATTACGTGGTCACGTGAGACCATCGCCTAAGGTCATAGCTAGTGGTCATGTGGAGAGGAACGTTGCACCAGGTGCTAGTTCGCACATGTAAAGTTCACGAAGACCTATGGATCAAAAATCCTCTGTGTGTATAATCCAACGATGCAGATTAAGTAGACAATCTGATCGAAGGGTTGCTATTTCACTTTGTGGTTTCTTGATCAGTTACGATTCAATTACACTAACCGAATCATTGTTCTGGGGCATTGGAATCATGGCTCTTGAGCATTCTGAGATTCCCGACATGGGCATTGCAGATTCAGAGAGTAATGAATGATGAGAACATGAATAAGAGAAAGATGTCATGACAGAGGAAGGTTGTTGTTTCTTGGTAAAACAAGTCGAACTGTATGTGATCAAGAAGACAATAGGAACAAAGCATGAAATATGCAGAGATCAACATAGGGAGTTGTATCTTGCATTTGGTTGTAGCTAGAAAAAACAGGGTGGTAGGGTGGTGAAAGGGATAACTATTGTTCTTTGTTGTATAGGTTGGTTCTTATGTGACTGGAAGTTGGTGCTTCCATCCAGTTGGTGTTGGAACACTTAGGGAGTTGCTGCTTCCTTCTAGTGGGTGCTAGAGAAACTTGAGAGTTGGTGCTCTTAGCAAGTTGTAGCTTGTAAAACAGAGGTGGTAGCCTCACATTGAGTTGGTTCTCAAAGATTGATGATGTACAAAACATAAAAATACTACCTATCATTCGAAGAAGAAGAGGTTTTACCCCTTTATGGGTTTCCTCAGGAATATCTGTTTCTGTATACTTCATATGTGTGATTGATGTTGAATACTCTATTGCTTACTTCCCTGAATTATTGTGATCATCATTGAGTGTTCTGTAATGAGTTTAAAATGGGTATTATTGTTTAAGCACAGTAACAACTGATTCACCCCCCCCTCTCAGTTGTCTAACAATTGGCATCCGAGCGGGTTCCTTTTATTTATGGGTAGATCCTAGAGATAAAAAATGACTAGCCATGAAGGAACTTAAACCAATAAGGTCCCCATGTTCAATGGAACAAACTTTGCCTTCTGGAAAGTTAGGATGAGAACCTACATAATGGATTTGGGTGCAGATTTCTGGGATGTGGTAGAGACTTGTTATGTGAAGCCAGTTGTACTAGCTTCTAAGGATGACAAGCTAGAATTTAGCTTCAACGCTAAGGCTATGAATGTTATTCTAAGTGGCCTTCCAGAAGCAAAATTTGTAAAAGTTATGCACTTAGAATCTGCCAAAGAAATATGGGACAAACTTATTAATAGTTATGAAGGTAATGATAAGGTAAAGGGTGCCAAGCTTCAAACCTACAGATTACAATTTGAATAGCTAAATATGAAAGAGGATGAAACTGTTGGGAAGTAATTTCTGAGAGTTGAAGAACTAGTAAATGCAATAAAAGGACTTGGTGAAAAAATTGAGGAAGTCTCTTTAGTCCAAAAAATTTTGATATCTTTTCCAGATAGGTTCAACCCAAAGGTATTTGCTATAAAAGAACTTAATGATCTAAAATATCTTCCTATTGACCAACTCCCAGGAACTCTGAATGCTTATGAGATGAGGATAGGTAAAGATAAACCCACCTCTAGAGAAGAATCATTTAAAGCAGATAAGAATGAGGATTCTAAGCCTGATGAAATTGAAGAAAAATTTGTGATAAGACTAAAGAAAGGATTAGGAAAGTACCAAGTCAAGTTTCCCTTCAAATGCTTTAACTGTGGAAATATAGGTCACTTTGCATCTAAGTGTCCACATAAGAAGAAGGACCAAAACTCTGATGGTGAAGAGAAGTACAAATCCAAGAGATTTGGTAAAAATAAAATTTTATGTGTAAACAATGATGACTCTTCAGGAGACACAGATAGTGACACTTCTTGTGAAGATAAGGTTAATGAATTTATTCTTATGGCCAAAAAGGATTATGATAATAAAAGGAAAGGAAGTGATGTTAATGATGAAGAAACTGTTGGACAACTGAGAGGGGGGGGGGGTGAATCAATTGTTACCATGCTTAAACAATTATGCTTCTTTTAAACTCTTTGCAGAAACACTGAATGATGCTCACAATAATGCAGGGAAATAAACAATGCCACTGTTGGAGCCGCCCTTGTTTTTCACCTCACGAAATTTTCAATTTTTGATACTTGAGATCTAAAGTTGCTTTTCTTCTCCTTCCGAAATATTAAAACTCTGTAAATCTTGTCGCCTGAACAGAAATGCTTTTCCCGCTTTCAAAACAGAACCATTCTCGCAAATATGTTCGCTCTTTTGTTTTGTTTTGGGGTCTCGCAAGGCGGACACTTTAATTTTTGAATTCACAAGTCCGGAGTCGCGAAACTGCGAACTCGATTTTAATTTTCGCCCAAGGCATTAACTAGGGTAAAACCTTTAACCCATGATTAGACGTCATTGGGATTTCGCGCCTCGACATGCGTCAAACCCAATTTTTTGTTCTTACAACCCCGATATCCGAGAACACGATAACCCTGTAATAACCTTGGTCAGAAGTTAAAGATTAAAAAACTAACCATGGTTAAATTTAGTTCCCGGCGCTTCGCCACTCGGTACTTTTTGTCATAAAGATAAGTCGCCTAAAACCCTGACTCACGAGGTTGCGAGATGATTATAGAAAGATTAATTAATAGCCTAATCTAAGATTTCCTTCCCGTAATTTGGGCCTTAATTATCACCACATCGCGATGTCGCGATATCACGACTCGGCATATCATTTTCCCAAAAGTCTGTATCCAAATTTCCAAGTCGCGATATGGAAAATAAATTAATTATATAATTAAAGATGCGCCAAATCACGGTTACGGTTAATTAAGCTAAAATCGGCACTCACAGTCTCGCGAGTCGAAGGGTCGAAATGTAAAAAGGAAATTCACGATGCAGCGAAAAGCGAGAAAATTATTTAAGTCGTTAAGATTTGTAATTTCAATTTAAACGAGATACGTCCCACGCATAGAGGTTGGCACACTTCACGAGGTATTTACATGCTCTCCATAACCCGATTGACTGTCAAGCCGCCGAACATTGATGACATTAATGAAGAATTAGGGTAAATCCTCGAATAAATAAGATCGGATTTATACAATAAATTTGGTTTTATTTGCGATTTGACAAACTTATTTCAAAGGTACAGGATTTTCAAATATATACAAGAGTTTCGTTCTATTTTAAACATTTCTCATAAACGCACAGAGCTCACCTTTCTCCGAGGGAACTCATTTCTGCATGTATACACAGGTCTATTGCAGAAGAGCAAAAAAGCAAGCGTCAGCCATGGCTCCAAGAAGAGCAGCAAAAGCGAGTGTCGAGGTTGCAGCGCAGGGTCCAGACAATGTCTCAGATACTTCACCTCGGACTGGCGGCTCAGTACCCACCTGGTCCTTTATCTCAGACATTCTGCAATCCGAGTTGGTAAACTATTCAGACTCAGATGACGATGACAATGATATTGTAAAGGACAACCTGAACACTAAGTATAAGACAATTGTTCAGTCGGGAATGCACTTGGTTGCAACCAGACCTCGGTTGCTCCCATACTACGACATGATCCGATGGGCATTGGATCACATCGACCTGCCCACCATAACTATCATAAATGACCGACGGACCATGGTCGGGACTTTCAGACCAGAGCATATCCAATCTATGTATAAGCTCCCAGCGACTTCTGAATATATATATGGCAATGAATTCCTAGAGGAATTCAAAAAGAAGGAGTGCGAAGAATATGATAAAACCATGCCTGGTTTGATAAAAGATTGGGTTTCGCGCTCCGCGACATTCAGAGAAAATGACAAGGGCGTGTATTCAATTTCTTTGCTGGAGCCACAGTATATGTATGTGGCGATGATGACATGCTGACTTTTCGGATGGGAGGATACCGCGCATTTTTACATCCAGTGGGTACCTCTCATCTTTCGGGTAGCAGAAGGTTGCTCATTTAATTGGGCGAAGATGCTCTCCGACAGTCTGTTCAACAGGGTCACAGAGTAGCGGGAGAAAAAAGAAGCCGGGAGACCATCCAGATTCTTCATGTCCGCGTATATCATGGACGCAATATGCTCCATGACACCTTTTCCTTTGATGAATTGGGCTTGGAGTCCAACCCAAGAAAAAACTGTGCATGAGTACCACGACAAGCTGTGGGAAA